>JASXSY010002771.1:0-86060 GCA_034509805.1 Sipha maydis
CACACACATTCGCGTTCATAAATGAGAACGTGTGTGTACGTCGTTTTTTTGTTTTTTCAATAAATCATTCGTAAAAAGCCGCGGACACACACACACACACACTGTCTGCAGCGCGTACAGAGGAATATATTTGTATATAAATAGACGTTTACGCACGCACATGTATGTATAGTTACCGGCGTTACCGCATTAGGTATAGATCACCGCCGTTTCGGGTACACGGGGCGTGTGTGCTGTAGAGAGCCGTGTCGTTATGTTATTACGAAGCGTTAAGCGTGTTGGCGATTATCGCCATTCGCCACACGTTCCGAAGGAAAAGTAACCGTACTCGGATATGTTTTATCATTATTATTATTATTATTATAATCATCGTTATTATTATGATATTGTAGCAGTTTTGTGATATTACATTTTCCCATCGTGCGATCGTTATTCGGCCGAGCCACGTTTTAAACAAATATCGGCCTCGTCGCGGAATGATCGATGCGTACGTACTTAAATGTTTGTGGGTGATTTATTGTTAAAAAGTTAAAATGTGTTATTAAGGAGAAGGAGGAGGGGGGGGGAACAGCAACCGATTTACCGGCGCTGGCCGGTCGCGCACAAGCTACAATATCGTATAATTGTTTTAAACGCTAACGATTCATTATCCGTGTATTATTTGACTGCGATCGGTAAAACGATTTTCAAAAGTCACGCCCTTCAGTCGTTACCATAATAACGGCCGACCGACGGCCTTGCGTAAGACTGTTCGACGAAAACCGATTTGAGAAATTCGTACCGCATCCAACGTTGTGATGCGTGTGCGCGTTTAACTTTGCTCGTACGGACGACTGTCGCAAACCGAAAACGCGCAAAAGTATTGCAATCAATAACTTTGGTCAGGGGTTAAGGTCCGGCGACGGTTCAATACGGTTCACGCACAACGACCGACATATGTTGCGTTACTTTTTTTTTTTTTTTTTAGGTAAAGCTGACGGCGCGAAATCAAAAAAGTGTTTCTTACGGTCACAAGTCGAACGAGCAGAGCGCATTGCCGAGAGGCCAACGGAACGAATAACGGACGGATCAACACCGAGGCGTGTCGTGGACTGTCTTAGGACCTTTATCACCGTCAGGGACCTCCAAATAAGTTGATGAGTAATAATATTAGTGTTCTATAACCATTTGCCACATCGTATCGCCACGCCGAATCGGTCTGAAAACGGATAACGGATAACCTGCCCGACCGGATTGGAATGCAGTAGTTGCTTTACATGCATAATGGATAATACGACCGAAGACAAATATTGTCAGTTCGTCAAAAGAATCCACGATAATTGTTCAAAGCCCACGCACCGAACAATTATCATTACGCCATTGGAACGCTGTAGTAGAGTTTTTTCGTCGTGTTCAAAATTCTTATTTCAATCTTCCCTTTCCCGGCCTTTCAAGTGTATCGCATTGTCTAAACGTGTTGGATGTAATCCATCGGTCTAGCGATTTTTGCTGTTTTTTTTTTTTTTTTTTTCTAACATCATGGCGTTTTCGTTGTAAAATATAAAATAATAGTAAAAATAATTTAATCCCGTCGGGTTCACTGGACACACATCGGCGATAATACAGCCGCTGCGGCAATAAAACAAATTTCACCGGCACCATATATAAATATATAAATATTATTGGTATATTGTAGCAGTATATCCATAGAAAAGAACCCATATTATGTGTACATACCTTATATACATCTATACGGACTGTACATTGTAATACCGTTGTTGTGGTCGTAATTTTAATGATTACGACTGCGCGGGAACCTCCGGGTGATATCGCTTTTTTTTCTCTTTTTTTTTAATACGACTGTATACGACCCAATATAATTCTTAACATATACGTCGTATAAGTACATATTACGTGTATTATATTGTGTGTGTGTATGTATAGAAACCTATATGCCGTACATAGGTTTCTATACACACACGCGCACACACACATGTATATTATTATATACCCATAAATTCGTATAAACGCGAATTTTTACTATGATCTACACCGCGGTAAAGTATTTAATATATATATATATATATATATATCTATAGTTATACATAATCTTATATTGTTGTTGGTTTCGCGTCCGTACGGCTCGCGGGATGCGATAAAATACAAGTTTTACGACGACACGGTGTCTTCGCAATCGTCTTTCTCCGGCCATTACGGTTATTTGTCGTGGACGCGAACAATATATTATTATTACATTGCATTCTAATATATACTCGTACGAACGCGATATTAATAATAATATTATCATAATGCACTCTGCGGGCACCGTCAACTGCCACGACGTATACCATGCGCGATGCCGTCGACGCGACAATCTCCGATACAATGCGATATCTTCCGAAGCGCTTCGAAAACTCCATTCACGTGTGTTTGCGCATAACGTTTCCTTAGATACGGCCATTATAAAACGACACAATCATCTGTTTCATATATCTTCCCAACGATTATCATAAAAACCGTATGCCTACGTTCGTTTATCGGGAGGAACGATCATCAGCGATTATTTTCGTTTTTAGAAATCTTCGCGTTACACACATTCACGTGATACGTGTTTGTGTGTGCGAAGAAGATGTTCGAGATACATTTATCCTTTATCAACGTCCATATCCCAAACCATTGGACATTTCAATGGTATACACATTCCAGTATGTATGTGAAGGGTTGAGCTAAGAAATAATTTTATCCCAATCCACCCCAAAGGCAGTCAAAAGACGCGACAATCAATTTTTTCAATGCAAGCATGTTAAAATTCTGTTGGAACCAATAAAGTCAATCGTTATACTGGGATACATAGTGTTATCAAGCAGGCGTGTTTGTATTTCAGTTAGGTGTTTTACCTATTTACGTGAAAGCAAACGTACGCGTTCACGGATATAGTAAACACTTATGATTAGGGCAGAGGACTTATAGCTCTAAAAAAGCTCTAAATATGTAAGCACTTATGCACTTAAAAACCTCATAATATGCACTTAAACATTTTTTCAGCCTTTTTATTTAAAAGAATTTATAAAATAAATAGTGTTTAAAACAAGTCAGAACAATTAGGTACATAATTTAAATATATTATATACCATAGCCAAATAAAAAAAATTCATTTTACTTAATTTTCTCAATATTTTGTAAAGAAACGGCGTTAGATCATTATCGCTTCTAAGAAAAATGTGTGCTTGCAGATAGTCAAAAACCATATTATACGGCAAAAATTATAAATAAATACATTTTTATGCAAACATTTTGACTGTATTGTTTGAAATAAAATTGTCACTTTGGAAAAAATCGATTTCAGTTAAATATGTCTCAAAAAGTATAAAATAGTGTATAAAAGTGTAAATATGCTCTTAAAACTTAAATAATCGCCGTAAATGGCGTTTACCTATTTATTGTTATAATATTCATATTCATTACTACAAATTGTGTTGTACTATTGGCTCATAGCCCGTTCATACATATAAATAAAAAATAAAACAAAAAGGGCTCAAAATATGCATTTATATGCAAAATAAAATTTCAAAACTAGCTTTATGAGAACATGAAACGTATTTGTTTCATACTCTGCTATTTTTGAAACTATGCAAAACAAATATGCAAATGCTTTAAGTCCTCTGCCCTACTTATGATTAATATAGGTGAGTTGTTGAGAAATGCTAAAACATGTAAACACGTATCGAAGTTATAGTCAAGCGAATACGTGAATTTGTAAATCACGAATAATTTTAATTTGTATGAAAATGTATACCATTTGATATTTAAATTATAATAAAACGATATCAATTTAACCAAAAAAAAAAAAAAAAATAATTGTCAACTATTAATTTATAGAATATTATCTTATATTGCATTACAAAAATCTTTCGGAAGAATAATATTATAAATACACGGAAAATTGTTAATTTGTTTTGTTAAATTGTTTGTACATTAATTTCACGTGAATACGTGAACACGTGGAACGAGGAACATTAATTTCAACAATTGAAATGTAACATATCTAGGGTAAAAAGTCATAAATGGGCCATCATCGTTATTCCTATCGGTAAAAATGTATTTTAACGAGTATTATGATGAACGTTGAATTGTGTAGATACCACACTAGTGTTCCGATTAATTTTGTCCAGCAAGATGGTGTGTCATGTAATGATGGCAAAAGGCCTCAACTGGTACGATACGAGTTGAACACGTTCATTTTTCAGCTTGAGAGTTCCACTCTTTTTATTTTTTCAAATCGTGCACCGATACCTAGACAGATTCGGATACCATAAGTTACGCCGATTCCGCTGTAAACGAGCAGCATCAGATTCGCGTACCACGGGAGCGGAGGCTTATACATTATGCCAAGACATACATCTGTAAACACGATTATTCGGAACGGACCCGATGTTGGATAAGTAACACAGGTAACGATTGTATAATATCTATTCATAGGATTTTCTTTCGATTTAATAATGTATCGAATATCCGATCTACGTCGAGTTTGATAAATACCTAGCGTAAGGTTTTACATATATCTTTTTCTGCTATGATTAATCGATACCACTATTGCTAGTTCCGGAATAACAGGATGTCGTTATTGCCGTTCAAAAATAAAAACGGAATTTCGACTATAGGTGTGACAATATATATATACAAGATCATTCATTGTAGACGATATATCAGATAACTGTTAAAATCGTTGGGATTAAATTTCATTTAAAATAATAATAAGATAGTAAGATAGTTTTTTTATACTTTATTACATTGGTTTATATAAGACTTAATATAGTGTTTAGATAATACATTTTCTAAATTATCTTATTCGATATTAATCATGGTGTATCGTATAAAACATAATACCACGACAAATTTCAAAAATCTTTCCAACGGACAGATATAGGGAGCGTGGCGTCCTGTTATATTATGATATATTTTGAACGTACAAATTAATGGTATGTTTCTTTAATCGTATTCCGTTTCAGCGTATATTATGTTCATGAATATCAGACGTATATTATAACGTTTCCATTCACCCGAGAGCGAAAGAAACACATTCCGGTGATTAAACCATATCGTTTTCAGTCGTTCGGTTATAGGTGCGAAAATACATAATTATATATCTATGTATTATTTATAAGACACAAAATGGTTTACTCGTGCCATAATATAGTCTACATTAAGGTAATATTTGGTTACGACTCAGTCGTAGTTGGTTGGTTTTTTCCAAGCATACATAGGTACAGCTAATGTATTGAATAAAATCAAAAAAAAGCTTTGTTTAAGATTTCTCAAACAACAAAATGTAGTTGAACAATTAATCGCAATTCGAATAACTATAAATATAAGTAACTTTAAAACATCATTGACGACAAATAAAAAATATATATATATACACATTTAACCAATCGGGAAAACATCTAGTGTAAAATTATACTTCAGTGGATATCTTTGTATTCTTATATTGAGTTACACAGTTATTTCGCCGAAATGTTATTGTTATAGTACACCTGAGCACTGATGGGCTGATTTTCTTTGTTTTTTTTCTTTAAAAACTGCGTCGAATACTGCTCTAGAAATAATGAAAAACGGCTCTTAATTAAAATTTATCATGACTAGTTTCATTCGATCAACTCTCGATTTACGAATAAATTTAGAGAACATCTCTAGAATAGTCCAAAGTCCAGACAGTCCGGTAATGGTTTTTTGCTATATTTATAGTTATTCTAGTTAACTATAATATGTGAGTATACTGATTATTGTCATTTATTAATTTTTTTCTTTTGACATTATTTGTTTGTTTTTCTACGTCCGAATTCATAGTGTTTTTTTTCTGGACTATTATAGGATCTAAATTGTACATTCGTTTTACAATGGAACTCGCTGTAAGTTTTTCAAGCTGTCGACGGTAACAGTTAGGACTCAAAACACGTCGAGAAACGAAACACGCACATCGTCGCAAAGCCGTACTAGTGTATTCTGCACAAATGCTACTAAACCGCGTAGTGCCACAAAATATATGAAATCAGAATGGTCACTGATTGTAACAGCGGAGGAGAGTTTAAAAATCATTCGGCCGTCGTTATGGAGTCCCCCCCCCCAGTAGTTTATATGTATTATGTATTCTACAAGTTAGTAAACAGTGTGCGTAAAAACAACAAAGTACGTTCAACGTTTTCAATACGATAATTACTACTGAATAATTGTTATCTCTATATTAAAGTTGTAAGAAATCAGGACTCAATAAACATGGCGACTGAATGTTGTTTACATCTGATTTCATGTGCTCCGTGATGGTGCACAGACGGTGCAGTACAAGTGGTGTACATCGACGGCGTAAGGATTTATGGATTGCCGTGCGTTACGATCAATCGACAACATCAATCGAAAAGCGATGTTTTGACAACGCACAGCTTTCAATGGTCATAATACACGATCCCGTACCGAATTCTCTCGGACGGACGTACCACACGTAATATAAATATACGTCGTCGTTATATACCACCTACTTGTGTTCGCGAAGCACATGCACCATCGCGTTTCCAACGATGAAAAATGCCCTTGCGTTGATTATATTTTTAAAAAAACGTTTTCTCTGCCTTACCGCGACCGACTGCACGTTGTAGCTGTCCTAAACATACGTAGGTACCTGCCGAAGCGCACTGTATGATTTCAAATCGCTTAATAGACGTCATGAAAATTGAATGGTTACGCGGTTCGGCGTGCACCTGGGACCTCTGCCCATGTTATAATGCACGGTTTACATACGTGTGCGCGCGTATAAACGATCCGCGTATTATGTATCATTATGCGTCGTCTGTTATCGCGGGAGTAATCGATATAGTAATCGTCGGGCGGCGCGTAATGGGCTGAACTTTGCGGGCGTTAATCGAAACAGAGCGCATGTGCGCGTGTATGAGATAGAAAGAGATGATGAGAGAGAGAGACAGAGAGAGGAAGCAACAGCACGATCGTACGCGTACACCGACCGTGACGAGCAGTACGCACACGTACACACGCGCGTCATTACAGTCGTTACATGTATTTCGGCACAGACTTCCGAAGTAACCCAACGGTACACAAGAAGATACGACTATAGTGCGTCCACCGTGTTTCTCGGTTCTAGGTCTAGACAATATTCGATATGACACGTTTTGATCAGCGATCGATGAGCTAAAACGTTCAACGTACGAGTACAAAAACTGAATCTGACGTCGTCGAAACGCGTTATGTCTTGATGCACGGTTAGTACTACGATATATCGATGCATGGGGGGGGGGAGAGGTATTGCGACGCTCGTTGGTAGTTAAAACACTGTGCGCTTGGCGAACGGATCAATGAATCCTGTTCGCAGGGCCGTATTCAGAGCAGGGCAAGAGGGCATGGGCCAGGGGCGCAATTATTAGAGTTCTAAGAGGGGCGCAAATTTTAATACTACTTATGTAATATTTGAAATATGTATATTTATTTTAATGACTTACTATAGAAGAGCCTCGCTCTATTTTTATTAAAATAATTTTTTTTTGTGGGAGGGGGGGGGCGCAAATGCAGTGATTCGCCAGAAGCGCCTCCAAACTGCAATACGGCCCTGCCTGTTCGATCGGAGACGTAAAAGGCGGTGTCAGGTCCGTACGCACCGTCGAAACGATTGTTTTCAAAACGTAATGGTCGTTGAACGGACACGAGATACGCACGTAAGACTCGGACCACCACCGCGTCGGCGCACGAGGTGCATCACACGGGTATATTAAACCGACAGCGCGCACTGAAAACCAGTAACATTCCCGTCACACGCGCCATACCAGCAGACCACGGACATTCCCGAAATCCCGTCGACCGTAATGAATGTAAAATGTTCATGTTGCTCATTCCGCCGAACTGGTTAACGTGTAATGTACATAGGTGTTCTGGTCAATTTTTCTATTCTTCTGGTATTTTGTTTTTTTTTTTTCTGTTCTATTCACGTTTACGTGCGAAATTCGATTGGATCATTGAAAATCAGAAGTGTATACATTTTTGCACACCGTTCGATACCGTTGCGCTTCTCCTATACCGAAAAACGGAAATTATATACGTCTCCCATCGTTGTGTATAGTAGTCTGTATGCGCGTTCTATAACTATTGATTTATTTATTTTTATAATTATGTTTAGTTTTCTTATGTACTACAAGAAAAATTATTAAAATTAAAACGTGAACAAACGATTGATTCACTTGGGTTTTTTTTAATACTCTGCACACTTTCCAAATTTTAATCATTCGAATCATAACTCTAATTGTTCACCTTACAAATAAATAAATAGGTAAATTCTTTATCGCGAAGAAAATATACATATATTCCCGTGAATACTGTAAATTAGTTAATAACGTAAAAATGCCAAACCTTTATCATAAACACATTATGTCGTCAATTCCAAGGCATTAATTGACATCATAGGTAATGCAGTAAAAATATTTTCTTAACCTATTTACAACCACGATTAGAAAACTACCTGAATATCTAATACTGATAGACGATGTTGACAATTTTATTTAGCGAAATATTAAAGTTAGGCAAGACATTTTCAAAAACACGAAAAGTTTTAAATAATTATTAATTTTCACGATTTATTGCACCGTGATACTTTGAATTGCATAAAATTTGAATAGTTTACAATCACATGTATAAGTTTTGTATCTTGTTTTACCAATAACATCTGGTATATCCTTGTGACCCCGCGTTCCCATAGCCAACAGCCACACGAACGGTAACTCATTTTAAATTAAATATCGATTTTATAACGTAAGGATAATTCAACAAACAAATAATTTATTTAACGTTCTTATCAACAATGTCTGAAACAGTCCGGAATAATCGTTATTAACTAGGAAATGTTTCTAAATGCATCATTGCCTGGAAATAATGGACATTAACGTTGCTTCCTAGTCAATATCGCATACTGTCTAATTCGATCGGAAATGTCGTGATTGGTTATAGGAATTTACGTTTATTCCTTAATTTACGTATTTGCCGGTAACGTATACAAACATTCTTCGTGTTTCATTAAATTAGCATATAGGAAATCAAATAAACAATAAGTAAAATTACTATTTATTATCCTGAATAATTGTAATAAATAACTAAATCACCTTTCGGTCTTAATTTACTTGTAGTTTTCTAATAAATCAACTTGACCTTACAAATTGTAAGTTACAATACTCTAATTTTGAGATTCAATATGGCAATAAAAATTCGATAGAAATCTGTCACGTTTTTTGCTGTCAGAAATTTACACCAATGATTCAGACATTAAACTTTGCATAATAAGTTTAAAATAATATTACAGGTCACTTAATTTAAAAAAAAAAATAAATAAATAACTAGCGAACGATTGTGTTTAAAAACATCGATGGTTTCAGGTAATAATTTAACACGAGCTATGGACTAATGGTGTTATATACGTTTGAATAAAGTCCTGGGCACATTCGAAATCGCTCCGAACAATTTATCGAGGTTTTTCGAGTGAAAAAAGCCAATTACACCTGGAACACATGAGCGATATTCTAGAGCAACCCATTAATTTTTCATCATTCACGAAATCTGCACCGACCGAAGCGATATTAATTTACGTTCAAGTTCTCCGTACGGCCGACGTACGCGAGATGACGGTTCGGCACCGGTATTATAATGCATTATCATTATTCGATTACTTGGTCGTGCTACGCGTGTTCGTATTATCGTTTGTCGTCTCTGTCATCGTATTTGCTTGCTGCTGCGTTTTCCGTTATTATTAATTTATTTATACGCGTTTGAGGGTGAAATCCTTTGCCCCTCGCCCGTGGACGTTTTCGCACTGCTTTTAAAATCCTAACAAATCGTTTTCCGGTGATTTATATCCGAACAATATCGGGGC
This sequence comes from Sipha maydis, assembly GCA_034509805.1. NCBI lineage: Eukaryota > Metazoa > Arthropoda > Insecta > Hemiptera > Aphididae > Sipha > Sipha maydis. Next base: position 9,896 of record JASXSY010002771.1, read on the forward strand.
GAGGGTCGCTTGCAAAGCAGCGAAGGAGAGGGGGCGTAAAGAGGCGGACAATTAAAAAAATGAAAAAGTCTTCGGATTTATCTCGACGATTGTGACAAATTTTGGTTAGGATTGTAGGACATATATACATTATGTATTCGTTCAGTACATCGGCACGGCGGTTCAGCAGGAGGGTTTTTAGATTTCATATACGATGTAAATATTGCGTGCGTGTGTATACAGGGTCATTAAATTGTTATATGACCGTTGATAAAAACACAAATTACGATAAGTGTACCGTACCGACAAGTACAGTACACTTTTATAGTAGCGTCCACAAGTGTACCTATAATTTTGAAGGCGATGAAATTGCTAATAACATAGCAATTCATCGATCGAGTCAGAACAAAACGTCGGCGTTAATTCCTGCCGTCTCTAGTTTTTTACTACTTTATTCCCAACCCATACGTAGTCGGTAAAATTTCCAGTTCCGTCGATGTTGAAACAAGTTTATCTGAATAAATCGTTCGCATTTGCGTTCAATATGGAATTTTCCGATGTCGCACGTTTATGTTTTGTTGGAACCTGAGATCGTACTCCAGTATTGTGGCTAAACACAAGGGATCTGTACGAAACCGTTGTTCACTTGACAGTGTATAAGAGTTTTATAATTTCAAGTTGATATCGTTCTCGCTATTATTTCGTTACGGGGCCAACACCACCGTTTGTTCGAGCGAAAAATTTACTTATTGACTATAAAAAACGAGGAACAGTGACAAAACTGTAGATCGACCGCGCGCTTCGGAAACGTATAAACATATGTAATACGTAGGTGTTCAATTGATTTTAAAAATTGGGCCGTACAAACGAGTACATTTATTTTTATTTTCGTCATTGCATTGCCGTAATGTTTTTGACAAAAGGAAAACAATAAAAATAAAAACGTACGCTTTATAATAAATATATGCTTATGCGTGTGTGTGTGTGTGTGTGTGTGCAGCAGTTATTGATCAAATCTAGTCAATGAAATCTTATTTATCAATATCAGTCCAATGTCAGTTAGATCCATCGTCAGCTTTCGTCAGTTTACGTAATGTCAAACACGTATTTTCCGATGATTTCGTCCGGAGAATTGAAATACGACTGGAACGACACTGCATACTAAGTACGCTTAGCACAAGCGGTGTTTCGACGACAAAGTATCTCGCGCGTGATGACTAGCGTGATCCCGAGGACTTCGGCTGCCGTTGCTGCTGCTGCTGTCGGTGCTGTTATCGTGCGTACAAATAGTTGCGTTCGGACGAGGAGTTGTAATATACAATTGTGTGCGCGAGTAGTGAAAAAAAATAAAATAAATAATAAAATACGAAACGAAATGTAAAATAAAAATACGAGTAAAAATAAGAAAAGGACTAAGCAGAAGAAGCAGAAAAAGAAGAAGAATAACAGTTTACAATTATTATCGTAATGGGACCGGTTTCCACCGCGGAAAGTATATTATATTCTTATACACCGACACTGCTCTTCGTTCGCCGCCGCCGTCAAAATAATAAAAATTATACGGTATCAAACGAGCGGCAACGTTTAAAACGAATAAAAACTGCGATTAACTATATTATACACGAAGGCCATAAAACATTGAATTCGATACTTCCATTAAAAACGAAAAAAAAAGAAGAAAAAAAATCATAAATATGTGTACACACGCGTATTATTTTTTATTATTGCGCGTCTCGATATTGCAGCGTATTATAATAATATATATTACACGTTATGATTCTCGTCTCATCGAGCGCGCGCAGAAAATCCGACATAATTGTCGTCATCGGCTTAGGTGTAGAAATGTTTATATCATTGAGTCCCGTGGGACTTCTGGTTTGCTTCAAATGGAATGTAATAATAACTTACTGTAAAATCCGAACACATTTCTAATAATCAGCTGATTCCGAACGGACGTTGAACCGATATTCATAAAAACCATTGTAAAATTAAAAAACAATAGCGATTTTGCAATTTCTGTAACCGGAGTTCTATTAATAAACGGATGATACAATCGAAAACATTTTGTCATTAACATTAACATATGCAGAAAATGTGATTATAATAGTTTTATAATTTTAAATCAATTCATCCATCGTGAATCGTGATTAATGCATACACTTTCTAAGCAAATAAACCGTTTTCAGATTTTTTTTTTTTTTAATTATAAAGAATTTATGATGACTATCGTTTCTTATTAACCTTGGACTTACTTATTGTAACAATAATTTATGTTTTTATATAAATATTATTCGTTTATTAAAATATAATAATTTTGAAGAAATAAAACTAAGAACGTGTCTTGTAAAATTGTTGGATAGACAAAATAAAAAAAATAAAAGAGGAAGACTTCAGTGCTGCGATATGAAAACTTTTAAAATAGTATTTTTTTAACCATCGACATTGAAAATTTGCAATTTACGAGTGCAAGGATAACGGTAAGAATAATTTAGTATTAACCATCGGACCTAAATAGGTAATTTCTGTAGTTGCGTTGATGTAAGCATATTTACACACATACATTTTGAACTGATTCGGAACTGTACGAATTTCGAACTTTACAAAGAAGGTCCGCTGAACAAACATATGTTTTAATTTCATAAAAATCTCATGTACATTTAACACGGATAAATGCGCTTTTTATCATGTCACACCAAAATCCTGTACCTCATTTTGTAGTGAGCGATTATTCGTAAATGAAAACGTTTTTTTTTCCTCCTCATATAATTACAAGACAGCGGGTCGTCTGTTTAGGTTTGGTTAGTTGTCGTCGAGACACGCCGAGTAAAGCATGATATGTCACGGGCTATGCGCAAGCAATCCATAATCGGATATAAAAGTATTATAATATCAGTATGTGTACGCAACGATGATATCGTTCGATTCTGAAAATTCGTGGGAAACCGTTGTACCGGCTGATTTTTTTTTTAGTTTTTTTACTTGTTACAACTATACGTCATACGCCTTGGTATACTACTACTACAACTACTACTACTACTACTACTACTACTACTACTCAAAGTCGAAACTGGTTTGTATGATATAGGAACAAACGAAAACAAAAAATATAAATAAATAAATAAAACAAAAACAAAGAATATATCGTGTACATTTTTATTTTTTGAAATCAAGACATTAAAACTGTCGATGTTACACGCCACCGCACACACGCACTCACGCACGCAGGTATCTGTGCGTTTATTACACACGAAGGTGAAATTGTGTTTCTAAATCTCTAGAGATCAGTTTGGGATACACACATCGCCGGCCGAAAGGAGGAGAGCGAAGCGAGGAAAATATAAGAAGAAATAAGTATACAAAACGACGACCGATTTCTATTATTTCTCCCGCCCATCAATCGCCTGAGAAACGGGGTTTCGTGTCGCAAGAACAGGCGGACGCTCTCGCCGCAGCCAGATAATCACATTATTGTATTGTACTGTAACGTTTGGATCGCGTCCTTCGGTTTGTCAAACGATACTGCTTGCGGAGTGGCCAACTTTTAAGGACTCGTGGTCGACTTCCGAGTTTTTCTAGGGTGTCACGATCGATCGAAAAAAAAAAAATAATAATAATTGGTTGCAACCGAGTAAAATTATATTTTATGTACATGCATGTTACACACTTCCATTTTTTATCGTGCGCGCGGAGAAACGAGCTCCGGTCGAGCGAACGCGCGGCTTCGCCGGTTACGGGCTGTCGTTTCATCTCTTCGGTACGCAGGTCCATTTTCCCAGCACCCTCACAATTAAAACAGGGATAACTCAAAAACTGTTGAGGTACAAACGAACGGACTAGAGTTACGATCAGATACAAACGAGATACAAACGATTGGGACTGGATCGGACCCGAAATTTGAAAGTGGGGATGCTGGGGAAATGGACCTTCGCGCGCAGTACGTTATCGTAATTGCGTTGTGCGCGCGATTCCAATAACATTAATTTAATGTCGCCTGAAGTACAGGACACGCAGAACGCATAAACGTCGTAAACAGGAAACGGATTGACATAACGTTTTAGAAGACGATCGCGCAACGAACGGTTTTGTTTGTACGTTCAGCACGTGAACAAATAGTGCGCGTGATTAGGTCAACGGAACGAAACGACTGAAGACTGACGAACAAAAGCGGTCGAAGACCAGTGACGACCACTCGACTTTCTACAAGCCAAGGGCGAAAGACACGAAACCGCCCGCCCGCCCATCTAATGAATTTATCATACCGAACTATTATCGATGTTGTCGTTGACTACTCGGAGCGGCAGTCGTCACCGCTGGTGTAGGAATACAATCGCGTTGTAGATCAATTGTAAATTATAAACTCTTCTTTTTTTTTTTCTTGAACCAGAATCGGTTGCTCTTGATGGTCTCACAACCACCCTGACGAGTACTGTATTAACAACATCGAACTTTTGTTTTATAACATATTGCAATATAGTTGTTAAATATCTTTGTTAACGAAGCAAATGTTTTGTAGACCGTTTATATTATACTTATATAATATCCTCGTTTTAAAAACACTCAACATCGATTATATTGTATATTAATTATTTATATTCGATTCATCGATAATTTTTTCCTAGCATAATAATTTATAAATTATTTATCGAACAGTCGATATAATTATCTGCTCTAATGTATATATTATTCGTACATAATAATATATAGTAATATAGTAATTTATATAGGTAGATAGATATAATGGTAAACGTGAAATTACATATTTAATAACCAATTTTGATCTTGAGTTTCTTTTGAAAATTGTTTTTAATTTGCAAAACGTTATTCTGCGCTATACAGATATAGTTACTGTTTTCTATCGAACAAAAAAAAATGACATCTGTGTTAATATCTTTCAAGTATATCGTAATGATTGTGACCGTTTCATCATAATTTAATCAAGCATTAAAATATAATTATAATGACGTGAAATTTATTTTCTAATTAAAAAAATAAATAAAAGTACTTGCCATATCATATAAGTAATGATCGTAGAAACTTAAAAAAAAAATGATTCTCAAACTTCACCGATTGATCAAAGAAGAGAGTTAAGGATGCTGTTTCTAAACGTCAACGGTATTAAATGGCAATAATCTGCCATTCGACAACCATGACCGAGAATTTCGTTTTTGTAACTGTAGCAAAAAGAGTGTTGTCTCAGTATAATAATTTTTTTATTCACTCGATCTGTTTGTGTAGAAACAAATATTCGATGCACCCTTTGTGAAAATAATACGTTCAGCTTTTCAAAAAAGGTTTTAAACCTTTATAATAAATAAATAAACGCACGTTTTTAATATTTTTAATATTTTGTTTTCATCACATTTCGAATCTGAGTCGTTTATGATTTTATTTTATTTTTCTTGCATTCAAACCCATTTCAAACTCATCTTTCAAAATTAAAAACGTGTTTTAAACAAAAGAACCCTTGAAAGCAGGACTTGCGAGTATCATTATTATATTTCTATAGTTCTTTAAAAATACATAAGTTCGGGGATAAATAACACGCCTTTATCATAGCCTCGAGCGCACGAATGTACCGCGGCCATTACAGTTTGCGATATTTAACTCGTTGTGCGATCGCACTGTTGCTATGCCTTTCTACCAACCCTTTCACGTGCACTTCCGGGTTTTCACATCCATTTCCCGAAATCGAGTTTAAAAAACGTATTAGTCTTGACAAATTCGTGGGAAACGGTGCAAAAGTTCAAGTCAATAATTATATCAGCTTTATATCGTTGGGGAGAAAAAAATGTTCTTTTATGCAATAACTACTGTACGTACGCCACGGCGGTTCTCGTACCGCAGAAAATGAATATTCTCAGCTGCGGACTGGACGACAGAAGGATTTTGCGAACCGTATAATTATTATTTGAATCGAGAACGATGATGTAAATGCGCGTCTCGTCATTATTCAATCGAACGATAAAGCGTCCTGCTGCAGTAGCGGTGCAGTGCCCCGCTTTGGCTTCGGTTGTTTTTTCAATTCCCAAGGGACGACGAGACATATTATGTGCGTACAATACAATACAGTACAAAGGGCAGGAAAAACTCTCGTAAAGTAAAACGGTCGTTCGTAATGAGACCGACGGCGCAGTTTATCGGCGACGCGTTCGCGGTAGAAGAGGATTAGGGGCGGGTAGCAGACACGTATCCAGTGAAGGGGTGGTGTAGTTCATGGGGTCCAGACCCCTTCTCCGAAATTATTTCGCATCCGCCAATAAATCGTGATTCTTTATCGTTAAAACGCAAAATAAAATACTCTTAATTTGAAAGGTAATTAACAATAAAAGGGATTTTCATCTTGCAAACGTGAGGAAATTGTATTTTGTAAAAAATTATTTAGTATCGCGTGAAAGGTTCTGATTTTCAACAGAGAAAATTGTGTTTACAGGACCGAGGATTGTTCTTGCTCCTGCACGTGTCCTTTTGCCACTTGCGACGTGCACTCACGCACACGCACGTACTGGTTAGCCGCAACAATGCGATGGTCGCGGCTGCGGTCCAGCGACGTCGCTGCACGCGCGCGAGTGTGAAAGTAGGAAATTCAAATATTGTCCGGACGGAGTGGACTTCCGCGACGACGACGTGATGGACCGAGAAGAACAATAGAACTCGTACGCATTATTAACCCAACGTAATGATATGCGTTGTGTGCGCGCGCGTTAAACCGGTTACGGATACCTAGGTTGCGTGCGGGCGCCAATGTGCGGCAGTCCGGGGGTGTCGAAATCTCTCCGTGTATTCGTCCTCTTTCCCCTCGACATCACGACGACCGGTAGACTTACCGACTCGCGACGTCGGACTTAAGACCGGCGACGCCGCTACGATGTCGTGTATAGTTGCCGAGCACAGCGCGCGTACGGATCCGTGCCGAATGACCGATCAATGCACACGGGTTCTTGGGCGATTGAACATCGACTGACTGGCGCGCTTACGCGTCAGGAACCGTCATTTTTATTCAACGTTGTCGATCCTCGGTGCTAACCACGCCAGTTCGAGTGCATCTGTACCGTGCACGTGGCCCGTTCGATAGCGATGAACTGTTCCGAAGCAAGAGTTCTCAACCTGTTTAGCTATAAGTGCACACCTCACTTTATAATATTCATTACTGTCACGCCACCCCCCTCATCGTAATAAGATCCAATCGAGTTAAACGTATACATATATATATTTTATCTTCTTGTATTCAATCCCATATTTGGTTTCGCTGTTGAACACGCGAACTCGATTCTTCCCTGTGTCCGGCTAACATTTTTAATTTAATTTAGCTCGGTGGTCTAACATTGGAGATTATTTGTTCCACAAATGAAATTATTGGACGTCCTTGGTCCATCTTACATTCGATTTTCCTCTCTACTATTCTACAAGCTAGTTCGTTTTCGTGCCTCAATACGTGACCAATTATGTTCCACCGTTTTTGGTGGTATTGAGTACGTTCTCTGCGTTCATTCATTTGACTAATTTTGCTCACGTTAGTCCTATCCAACTATCGAGGTTCGATAGATACCCCTACAGTCCAAAAGAGTAACATACTGTTAATGTTTATTTGATAAACATATTCAATTTAAAGTTACGAATTTCTTTTACATTGGCTATTAACAATATTGATAAGCTAACTGATTTTAAACGTTACCCGGCCAATATAATCCAATTTAGATATTACTACGAAGAATACGAATTCGAATCACTTGACATCGACCGCGCTAACAAAAACGACGTGTTTTCGTTCTGTTTTTTCAAGAGCTATCGACAAGTTTTCATATAAGACGAGATGGGATTAACGACAAGGTAAACGGATCTATACGATAATATCCATTGCCCGTAAATAATACGCCTCGAACGAACAGTAACGGTGTTGATCCTAACGGTGAAGAATCTTCGTAACCAACGTTCGACTGAAAACCCCACTTCGCACTTAAAATAGTTGATATATATGTGTTTTTCAGTTCCGAACGCCGTAGTGCTGCCGATGTGACCCCGGACACCGAAAAACAACGGCGAGTGATCGCGTTCTGCGTGGCTTGTTGGTGGCCCCGGTTCTGGGTCCTAATGACGAAGGACGAGGGTGAGTACTACACGTTTGAAATCCTATTGTCAGGTTTCAGCAATAAGCCTAGGACAGTCGATCCTCCTCCGGTTATCTTCACGTGCCTCGTATTTTTCCCGCTTTAGCTCGTCATGGTTTCGTGCACGAGACATGTGTGGCCAGCGCCGAATTCGTCGAACCGGAACCGCGAAGTAATCGATCGATCAACGAGGACCTCGACGTCGGCGGTCAGGACGCTCGCGCGACCACTACTGACCGAGACTCACAGACCCATCCCGTCGGGACATGGGTGTTGAAATGCGACTTCGCGTGCGGGGATCGCTGTGTGACATACGTTGACGCGTGCACGCAGACGTACCTCGACACCGTCGAAGTTGTGTCTGGCGATCGAACCGTTTGCTCCAAGTTAACCAACGTGGTAGAAGTCTTTGAGGAGACGATTTCCGCTTCCGGGGTGCGCGCGAACGACGCGGCCGTTGACGGAGGACGATCGGTCGCCGCAACGGTATGCGCCTCAGACACGTGCTCCGTGACAAGTGTTAGCGTGGCCCCGGGACCGAACGACGACGATCGGGGTGACGGCGATAACTCTGAAGAAGAGATAGTCCCGTACGTTTTGCCGGTTTTGGAAGAAAACCGCGCAAAAGTGAGTGCAAAACTACATTTTAACATTAATCTTTTAAGGTCAAGTGATAATGCAAACGGATGTCCAACCCTCCTCGTCCGGATTCAACCGATTTTTGGGATACGATACGACTCGATTCACCATAGTGTCTGATGTAGTCAGGGCCGTCCCAAGATTGTTCGGGGCCAGGGGAGAATTAATTTGAGGGACCTTCGACCAATACCGATAAGAAATAATAAACGAAATACACGCTGAAAATAACGAAATTCTTGCAAACGTCTTTTTCTCAACCTTTACTAATCGAGCTCATTTAATATGTGGAAGTCGCTTTGAAGATAATTTTTGTCCGAATAATGGTGGTCAGTGACGCTCGTTATTATAAATTATTACACATCAAGACTTTATGGACGCCCTCTAAAAAATATTCCAACAATGAGGCATAGGGAAAAATGGTTCCGTTGTCCCTACCCCCCCCCCCCCTTCTTCAAGACCATGGATGTAGTTGTAGAACTACGCTGAAGCTTCACACTATTTTCCACAACTGCACGTATATTTATTTAAAGATTTGAAAAAAAAACCATACGTTTTCATTTCAATACCTTGTTAAAAAGGATGATTAAATCAATTTTCACTGACCATCTAGAACACTCGTACACGGTAAAAAAAGCGAAAATAGTGAAACACGGAATGAACAAATATTTACATATATATAGAAAATGATAGAATAAATCCACTGCACATCATATAAAATATATATGGTTCAATATTTACGTCCTTTTTTCAGGAATTGAACCCGACGTTCAAGCTTTGGGAAAATCGGTTCGGCCAGTTCAGTAAATTTGATGAAGGCATCATGGCCGACCGAGGTATGTCCGTTATCGTAGTGCAACGATCGTATTCGTTTGTATTTTTATAAATTTATTATGTTTGCAGATTCCCTTTATTCTGGGCCACCAGAAGTATTAGCTAAGCTAATTGCTTCAAGATGCAAATCGATGGGCACCGTATTAGACCCGTTTTGCGGTTCAGGGGCGATCGCGATTCAATTGGCCAAGGTCTGCCGAAAAGGTATATTGCGGACTACATGAAAATACCATTATTGTCATCTAATTTAACATATTAATTGTTTATTATATCATACTGTACACTAACATTGAACCTGTAACGGTTTTCGTTCCATGTATAGTCATTGTGATGGACAAAGATCCAGACAAAATCGCGTTCGCCCGGAACAACGCACGGGTCTACGGTGTCGAAGATCGAATTTTGTTCCTGGTCGGTGACATTTGTGATCATGCGCAATCGCTAAAAAAAGTAGATGGCATCATTACGTCACCACCAGTTGACATGCCCATCGATGACTTAGATAAATTCATCGAAGTTGCACATAAGGTGGCTACTAAAGTGTTAATAGAGTTACCTAAGAAGAAGGAAAAATCCGATGTAGGTCAACAGATCTTGTTATGAAAGTTAAGAGATCTTCAATGCCTAAAATATGTTTATTTTTTTTTTCAGCTTTACCGATTAGGAATTAAATGGTTTAGATATCTCTACTTTGAAGATATTAACATCGATAGAGTGCCCAGGAGTACTCTAATGTTTCTTGGTCCTTCAGTACGTATTTTACATATAATTATCCGTTCACGATAATAAGCCAATACATCATCAGTTCAATGTTCAATTCACACAAAAACTCTTATTTTTTATGTTGAAAATTTGTTTTAGACGAACAATATTAATCATCCAATGCGGTGTAAAAGAAACGTAGTCGAGGGGAATCACAAGGACGTGTTACTCTTTTCTGATGGTAAGTTGTAATAAATTAATGATACAATCAAATTGAAAACATGGTTTTTGGAGGACCTTGATATTAAAAATAGCATTATTCTTAATTTTCATAGGTGTGTCTGTTAATCGTCGTGTGCACTGGATTAGAGGGAACAATCTCTTCGCATACGACGATTATCTGAACAGGGTAGAAGAATTTTTAAATAAGAAGAATATTAAAAATTGAGTAACATCATTGTGACGTCCTCGTCAATTAATGTTTCAAAACATGTTTATGTTTTTTTTTTTTTCAATTAATCCTTGAAATTATTATTGTACAGTTGTACGCTTATATTGAATACTTTTCTATTAATAATTTTGAAAATAAAATATATTTTTTTTTTTTTCAAAGTTTTGGTTGTTTTTGATTTTAAGTAATACGATACACGATCTTAATATAAGGACCCAACTTTGTAAGCCCAAATGAATACATGACTTATAAAGTTCATGGTTTGCTTTTGTCGGGGTTTTGTCAACTAGTTAACCCTGAATTAGCCAATTTACATACTTCAGACTGTGTAGCGTCGATTGTCCAGTCAACTTTCATCTGTACACTGTGCATGTATGCTGAGTTAGCATTATTATGCGGCATGTACAGGAGCGCGTATCACTGACACAACTAAGCTAATATGAAAAATTATAAAAATTGTTTATTTAAACTAAATTAAAATTATTCTAATTCTCAACAGAATATTGTTGATGTGATATAAAATAACTTGTTAAAAACTTTGTAGCTTATACATTTTGGTTTTCTTGATCAAAATCGATCGACTATAAATATTAATTCTTTGAACAATTGAGATAAGTTTTGTTATCGATTGAGTATTTAAGAACAAATCAGTGATAATATTTTTTTGGAAAATTACAAAAACAAAAGTAGTTTGGTTTCGAAAGGTTTGAAACCCATCTTTATTTAAAGACAAAAAATACTTGTTACACAAACAATGAAAGTTTACATGTTGAATAAAACAAAAGAATAGCACAAATAAAATTGGGTAAAGAGGGAAAAAATCTCGTGCGCCTGTCAAGTGATGGCGTAAGAACAAGAAAAAATTAATTCAACAACGTGACGGTCGGAGGTCATTCCAGGGAGCCCAGTGTCCAGCGAGTGTGGTGGTATATAAAAAGAAAGGAGGGGGCGCGTTACCGATGTAGGTACAACCATATTGTGGTGACGGCATAGATCAGCTGTCTCAAATGACCAAACGAATTCGCGTGAGAGACTAAGATTGAGGTGCAGTATTTTTGGCCCGTATGTCGCAATACGAGTGCCGTTCGCGGTGCTCAACACTATGTCCGATGTGCAGCGTTGCCCGGTGGTATAACGGAGATTTCGGCACCGGAGTCGACGAGAAAGCATCTGCCGGAATGGACATCGTCGACGAACAGTCTGTAGGCGTGATGAGCGGCGGGAGGTGGACTGGCTTCCGGCCGCTTCCATCAGTTTTCCGACTTGTACGCTCACTGATCTCGGCAATCCCGCGCTTCGGCTCCGTAGGCGTTGTGGTAAAAACACCCTGTGTCATTGTGTGTACGGGACTTGGAACGATTTCGGGATTTTGAGCGCGATCTCTCCTGGGTGCTAGCAGGTCGAATTTGCGCAGTCCTTACCGAAACTAACGCGCCAAAATATGTGGTGAGTGTCGAAATCGCGTTTTCCATAGCGTGCAGTCGGTCGGGTTCATGCGACATGGTGGCTAAATCGTGACCAGCGTTTGCGTCTGCGACTCGGTCATCACGTTCAGCCAGTGACTCTATTGAACCGTCGAGTCGGGAAACGATAACAAGGACGGTTGGTGGTAGTTTCTGGAGCCAAGACTCTTTTAGCGTCGACTCGCCGATTTCGTTTGGTAACGTGCTACGCATGTCGCGCAACATCTGAGTGGAGCGTCGATCACCTATACCACCGTGTTGAATGATCGAACGAAACCGTGTGGCTTATGGGACGTCATCCACAACGACTAGAAATATAAACTCAAAAAATAAAAGATTTAAAGATTGGATGTCCAAAGGGCTGCTATGCTCAGTACGGCACAAACAATACATTTCATTGAAGTGCAAAAAAAATCCAAATAATGTCAAACTTGCGTCATATTATAAAAAATACAAAAATATTTTCACCAAAATTCTGAAGCTAGCAAAAAATAGATTTTATGAAAATAAATTTAAAAGAGTGTGGTATAACCCTATGCTAACCTGGAAATTAGTTAATGAGCTCACTAGCGATAACTCTAGGTATAATGATACAATTAAAAACATATTAGTGAATGATTAAATAATAAATATAGAGGATAATCCAATGGAAGCATCTAATGCGTTTAATAATTATTTTATAGATGTAGGTAAAAATCTGGCTGTCAATCTAAACAAAAGATCAAATGTATTTTTTAATTTACGTGATAATAACATTTCAAATTGTTCTTTTGATAAGTTTTTTTCAGATAAAGTAGATATATCAGAGGTAAGACCAATAATACAAAACTATAAGAAGGATACTGCTGCAGGTTATGATGAAGTTACTGTCAAAATTTTAAAAAGTATTTCTGAATTTATTATCATTCCACTTGTTCACATTTTTAATTTGAGTATACAATATGATACCCATCATCCCAGATGATTTAAAAATTGCAATTATTAAGCCTTTATTCAAAGGAGGTGACCGTAAAACTCTAAAAAACTATAGACCTATATCTATGGTAACAAACTTTTCTAAAATACTTGAGAAAGTCATCAAAACAAGACTAATTTCGTACCTTGAAAAAAACAAATTACTATCAAAAAACCAATACGGTTTTCGACCGGGTCTAAGCACTGAAAATGAATTATATAATGTGACTAAATTTTTATATGATTCTCTAGACAATGGTCAAAAAACGATTGCAGTTTTCATAGATATAGAAAAAGCCTTTGATACCATTCAACATGATATTCTACTTAGTATTCTACCAAATTTTGGCATAAATAATAAAAATCTCCTCTGGCTTAAAAACTACCTCTCAAATAGACAACAAATGAGAAAATTTAACGACATTAAAAATAAAGCAAATTTTATATAATTTGGTGTCCCGCAAGGCAGTGTTTTAGGTCCCATTTTGTTCATACTTTATATTAATGCAGTTTGTGTCTCAGATATCGATGGCAAAATTGTGACCTACTCTGATGACACTTGTCTGTTATTATCGGGTAAATCTTGGGAAGAGGATTACCTTAAAGCAACTAAAGGTCTAAACTTATCACACAAATACATAAGTGAACTGGGTTTAAAAATAAATTCGGATAAAACAACGTATATGAAACTATCAATAAATAAGACTAGTAGCGACGACTTTCCTTTAATAATTCATAATTGCGAAAATCAATTGATTTACAATAAGCAAGTCTGCAAACCAATTACTCTAATATCAAAAATTCGCTATTTAGGTATTATTTTTGATAGTAAATTGAGGTGGAACCACCATATTAACAATTTATTGGGAAAAATCCGTTATACTTTACACAAATTTGTTAAACTTAAAGATATATTACCTTTACAAACTTTACGTAATATCTATTTTTCATTTTATCAATCCATATACCAGTATGGAATTCTAGTTTGGGGAGGTATCAAAGAAAGTTTTTTAAAACCTCTTCAATCAAATCAAAATAATATTCTAAGAATAATATTACATAAAAAAATCGTTAGTTGACTCAACAAAAATGAATTACATACATTTAGGAATTCTTCCTATAAGATACCTATATAAAAAATTTGCAATTTTATTTATAATAAAAAAAAGTATGAACCCCATAGACAACACAAATTTTTCACATATTATAGAGCATAAAGCCTACAATCTACCTGTAAAATACTCTAAAAAATCCTTTGGACAATCTTTTACTGAATATTTAGGTGCAACGTATTTCAATTAAATGCAATTACTATACAAAAAAAATATTCATGAGGGAGTAATGAATAGGAAAAAATTAGTCTATAAATGGTTATTTTATGAATTAATGACTCCCTAAACAAATAAAACAAATAAATATTTTTTGAATTGAAATGAGGTAAATTTATATATATTCTATTTTATTTTAGTTATTTATAAAAATTATATTAGTATATTTCATTATATTTAATTGTGTAATAAGTTGATTTTGCAGTTTTCAAAAATATAATCATAATTTCTATTTCTATTCATTTCAATCTTAATTAATTAATTAATTAATCTCAAATAAAATATGATTTGTATGCTAATTTTGTACCATTAATTTATCTACTATTGTATTCATTTTAATTTGATAATCGTATGCTATATAATGTAATCATATTTATCTTATTTTTGTTTCATATTATGATGATACTGTTGTAGTATTCTTATTTATATTTTATTTTGTATCTAAATTTTAGGCATCTCATATAGGTGCTTTTATGTTATGTTAACTCTCTACTCCACCACAAGAGTAGATATATTTTTTTTATTGTTATTTATATGAGTGTATATGTAATAATAAAGAAAAAATATAAAAAATATTAGTAAATCCTGTTCAAAAATGTTTTGCACAAAAAAAAAAAAAATGCTCCCAAATAAATGTTACCCAAAAGGTACAAGTCACTTATTGGACGCATTATAAGTTTGAAGTTAATAAAATACTTTAAGCTTCAAGAAAACCCATGTCTTAGTCGAAGAACAAATATCGAAATATCTATGTATAATTTTTAATACTGTGGACGGTCTTTGTAGTTTTCTCAGACACAGTTTTGATACTTATTCCCTTTTACCCGGGCACCGAGCAGTTTAACCCGGGGTGAATTTCGCATACGTCGCTGTTATAAATTCCGGCAGAACACGCTTCATAACGATAGTCGTTCGCACGAAATTAAACGGGTGGTGTAAAATTAATCTCGATGTTCCTACGATCGCGCATCTACATCTTTCGAGCTTATCGGCGTCCGCGGCCGCGCAGGGATGATGAGTGCAATAGAATGAACTACGTTACGAATTACGTACACTTTTAACGCAGACTAGTCTTCCGACGTGCGCGTTTTACGGTCGACGAGAACGAATATTTTCATGGAACATAGATCCACACATAGAATTACAAATGTTTAGGAAGAGCAAAACTGCGAAGTTTGATAGGTACCCCTACAGTCCAAAAGAGTAACATATTATTAATGTTTATTTGATAAATATATTCAATTTAAAGTTACGTATTTCTTTTACATTGGCTATAAACGATATTGATTAGCTAACTGATTTTAAACGTTACCCGGCCAATATATTCCAATTTAGATATAACTACGAAGAACACGAATTCGAATCACTTGACATCGACCGCGCTGACAAAAACGACGTGTTTTCGTTCTGTTTTTTCAAGAGCTATCGACAAGTTTTCATAAAAGACGAGATGGGATTAACGACAAGGTAAACGGATCTATACGATAATATCCATCGTCCATAAATAATACGTCTCGAACGAACAGTAACGGTGTTGATCCTAACGGTGAAGAATCTTCGCAACCAACGTTCGACTGGAAACCCCCCTTCGCACGTAAAATACTTGATATATATGTGTTTTTCAGTTCCGAACGCCGTAGTGCTGCCGATGTGACCCCGGACACCGGAAAACAACGGCGAGTGATCGCGTTCTGCGTGGCTTGTTGGTGGCCCCGGTTCTGGGTCCAAATGACGAAGGACGAGGGTGAGTAATACACGTTTGAAATCCTATTGTCAGGTTTCGGCGATAAGCCTAGGACAGTTGATCCTCTTCCGGTTATCTTTACGTGTCTCGTACTTTTCCCGCTTTAGCTCGTCATGGTTTCGTGCACGAGACTTGCGTGGCCAGCGCCGAATTCGTCGGACCGGAACCGCGAAGCAATCGATCGATCAACGAGGACCTCGACGTCGGCAGTCAGGAAGCTCGCGCGACCACTACCGACCGAGACTCGCAGACCCATCCCGTCGGGACTCGGGTGTTGAAATGCGACTTCGCGTGCGGGGATCGCTGTGTGACGTACGTTGACGCGTGCACGCAGACGTACCTCGACACCGTCGAAGTCGTGTCTGACGATCGAACCGTATGCTCCATGTTAACCAACGTGGTAAAAGTCTTTGAGGAGACGATTTCCGCTCCCGGGGTGCGCGCGAACGACGTGGCCGTTGACGGAGGACGATCGGTCGACGCAACGGTATGCGCCGCACACACGTGCTCCGTGACAAGTGTTGGCGTGGCCCCGGGACCGAATGACGACGATCGGCGTGACGGCGATGACTCTGAAGAAGAGATAGTCCCGTACGTTTTGCCGATAATGGAAGAAAACCGCGCAAAAGTAAGTGCAAAACTACATTTTAACGTTAATCGTTTACGGTCAAGTGATAACGCAAACGGATGTCCAATCCTCCTCGTCCGGATTCAACCGATTTCTCACTGGTACGATACGACTCGATTCACCATAATGTCCGATGTAGTCAAGGCCGTCCCAAGATTATTCGGGGCCAGGGGAGAGTAAATTTGAGGGACCTTCGACCAATATCGATAAGAAATAATAAACGAAATACACGCTGAAAATAACAAAATTCTTGCAAACGTCTTTTTCTCAACCTTTACTAATCGAGCTCATTTAATATGTGGAAGTCGCTTTGAAGATAATTTTTGTCTGAATAACGGTGGTCAGTGACGCTCGTTATTATTAATATAAGATTATAATTAATATAATTAATTATTAATTAATTAATAATTAATTAATAATTAATCTAATAATTAATATAAGATTTGAAAAAAAAAAACCACACGTTTTCATTTCAATACCTTGTTAATAAGGGTGATTAAATAAATTGTCACTTACCATCTAGAACACTCGTACACGGTAAAAAAAGCGAAAATAGTGAAACACGGAATGATCAAATATTTACACATATATAGAAAATGATAGAATAAATCGACAGCACATCATATAAAATATATATGGTTCAATATTTACGTCCTTTTTTCAGGAATTGAACCCGACGTTCAAGCTTTGGGAATATCGGTTCGGCCAGTTCAGTAAATTTGATGAAGGTATCATGGCCGACCGAGGTATGTCCGTTATCGTAGTGCAACAATCGTATTCGTTTGTATTTTTATAAATTTATGATGTTTGCAGATTCCCTTTATTCTGGGCCACCAGAAGTATTAGCTAAGCTAATTGCTTCAAGATGCAAGTCGATGGGCACCGTATTAGACCCGTTTTGCGGTTCAGGGGTGATCGCGATTCAATTGGCCAAGGTCTGCCGAAAAGGTATATTGCGGACTACATGAAAATACAATTATTGTCATCTAATTTAACATATTAATTGTTTATTATATCATACTGTACACTAACATTGAACCTTTAACGGTTTTCGTTCCGTGTATAGTCATTGTGATGGACAAAGATCCGCACAAAATCGCGTTCGCCCGGAACAACGCACGGGTCTACGGTGTCGAAGATCGAATTTTGTTCCTGGTCGGTGACATTTGTGATCATGCGCAATCGCTAAAAAAAGTAGATGGCATCATTACGTCACCACCAGTTGACATGCCCATCGATGACTTAGATAAATTCATCGAAGTTGCACATAAGGTGGCTACTAAAGTGCTAATAGAGTTACCTATGAAAAAGGAAAAATCCGATGTAGGTCAACAGGTCTTGCTATGAATGTTAAGAGATCATCAATACCTAAAATATATTTATTTTTTTTTTCAGCTTCACTGATTAGGAATTAAATGGTTTAGATATCTCAACTTCGAAGATATTAGCATCGATAGAGTGCCCAGGAGTACTCTAATGTTTCTTGGTTCTGCAGTACGTATTTTACATATAATTAACCGTTCACGATAATAAGCCAATACAATAATCATCATTTCAATGTTCAATTCACACAAGAACGCTTATTTTTTATGTTGAAAATTTGTTTTAGACGAACAATATTAATCATCCAATGCGGTGTAAAAGAAACGTAGCCGAGGGGAATCACAAGGATGTGTTACTCTTTTCTGATGGTAAGTTGTAAGAAATTAATGATACAATCAAATTGAAAACATTATGTTTTTTGGAGGACCTTGATATTAAAAATAGCATTATTCTTAATTTTCATAGGTGTGTCTGTGAATCGTCGTGTGCACTGGATTAGAGGGAACAATCTCTTCGCATACGACGATTATCTGAACAGGGTAGAAGAATTTTTAAATAAGAAGAATATGAATGAATAAAAATTGAGTAACATCATTGTGACGTCCTCGTCAATTAATGTTTCAAAACATGTTTATGTTTTTTTTTTTTTCAATTTATTCTTGAAATTATTATTGTACAGTTGTACGCTCATATTTAATTTGTTTATATTTAATAATTTTGAAAATAAAATTTTTTTTTTTTTTTTTCAAAGTATTGGTTTTTTTTGATTTTAATTAATGTGATGCAACTCATGATTTAACTATGATGAGGTTTTTTTTATCTGTATACACAGTGTCGGTTTGACCCATACGGATACCCTGCGATTGCCGGGGCTCTACGATATTTTCTTAATATAAGGACCCAACGTTGTAAGCCCAAATTAATTCATGACTTATAAAGTTCATAGTTTACTCTTGTCGGAGTTTTGTCAACTAGTACTTTCGGATCGTGTTGTTTAAAAGTAAGAGGGATGGTAAAATGAATGAGTACTCTCAGCTTTTACCTATAAAATGTTTATGGCAATGGAATGGCATAAAGACTGCCATTTTACTTACTTCAGACTGTTGAGCGTCGATTGTCCAGTCAACTTTCGTCTGTACACTGTGCATGTATGCTGAGTTGGCATTATTATGTGGCTTGTACAGGGGCGCGTATCACTGACACAACTATGCTAATATGAAAAATTTTTAAAAATTGTTTTCTTAGACTAAATTAAAGTTATTCTATTCTCAACAAAATATATTTGATATGATATAATATAACTAGGTAAAACCTCTGTAGCTTATACATTTTCGTTTTCTTGATTGAAACCGAACGACTATAAATATAAATACTTTGAACAATTGAGATAAGTTTTGTTAACGATTGAGTATTTCAAAACAAATCAGTGATAATATTTGCTTTGGAATAATACAAAAACAAAAGTAGTTAGATAAAAAATAATTGTTACACAAACAATGAAATTAAAAACAAAATTAAATAACGTAGAATAAAACAAAAGAATAACACAAACAAAATTGGGTAAAAAGGGAAAAAGTCTCGAGCGCGTGTCAAGTGACGGCGTACGAACAAGAAAAAATTAAATGCAACACCGTGACGGTCGGAGTTCATGCCCAGGGAGTCTGATGACGATCGGCGAGGGCGACGGTATACAGAAAAAAGGAGGGTGGCGCGTTACCGCGGTAGGTGCAACCATATTGTGGTGACGGCGTAGATCAGGCGCTTTCGTCACAAGTCGATCAGAAGACCAAAGTGATGTAAAAAATCCTCGCCGTTTATCGGTCGGGCGACGTCCGCTGTCTCAAATGACCAAATTAATTCGCGTGAGAGACTAAGATTGAGGTGCAGTACTTTTGGCCCGTAAGTCGCAATACGAGTGCCGTTCGCGGTGCTCTACACTATGTCCGATGTGCGGCGTGGGCCGTTACCCGATGGTATAACGGAAATCTCGGCTTACCTCCGTCGCGGTTCTCAGAAATATCAATGCAAATAATATACAGTTCATAAATCACATAAAATATCATAATACGAAAATTCATAAACTTTTTACAAATAACTTTCATTTTAAAAAAATAACTAAGTTAAGTTACAATTATTTATAAAAAGAAATAACTTAATTACTAACTAAGTTATTTTCTACAATCTATTTTTTTTTTAAACTAGTTAAGTTAAAAGTTATCAAAAAAAGTAACTTTTAACTTAACTTTTAACTTTTTAACTAGTTACTGCCCAGCTTTGAAAAACATATGTTTATGAAACAATAAAACTTAAATAAATCACAAATCTGTTTGCAGATTAATACTGTAATACATTACAATAGTTAAAAATTGACATATTAGTTTAACCATGCAATTGTAGGTTCTATAGAATAAAAATATCATCATCATTTGTATCGGTTTCAATAAACTGATCACTTTCAGACTATGCCTTAAGTATTTTACTCCCCATCCTCATTTTCATGTTAGAACTACAAGAAGTCTCTTCATTGTCATTGTTAATGGTAAAAATGTCTTGGTTTGTTTATACGCTTTTTACAGATTTTTGACACTTCCCGGTCTGGATTATTTATATGTTCATAAATAAGTAATGACTTTTTTGCTGTTAAATTTTTTTGGTGATTTTTTTCTTTTAGTATGAATGAGTAAATAAGACATAAAAAAACGCTCTGTAAGCTGCTAAGGATGTTGGCAAGGAAAGAATTAGAGATGATTCTTTTGAAAGATTTGTGTTTGAACAAATTTTTCTTGTATACTTGTTATGAAATAATTTTCAAAAAAATATATTATTTATATTATTTACATTGGCGCTGTTAATCTTCAGTACATACATTTATGTTAATCGTTTTGTTACGATCGTGTATGATCAAACTATGATTTATGATTAATAGGATTATAAAATATAATTGACATAATTAACGATAACACTGATAATCGTCAGTTGATTTTTAAGCATGAAAATAACGGTATTATTGATCTCGTTTGTTCGCAAATGTTCAGTACAGTGTAACAGTGCATTTCCTAAGCTAGTTAACTAGGTAACATAAATGTCGCCCGGTGAAAATATTTTGTCACCTAGTTGATAGTATTTTGAAACGGTTACAACACAATAAGCTATCAAAAGAAGATTTTTTTAAATTTTGTAAAAAAAAATAATTACTTATGTAATGTTTATGATACATTCATGTATAATAAAATATATTACCAATCTTTACTTTTTCTTTTATATAGCATTAAGATTTATTTTTAATTATCAAACAGAGCGAATGTGAAATATGCCATCATGCTATTATTTACATACATTGATTATTTTGAGAAAAAACGGTTTGTCACGCCGAGAAAATTCCTTAAAAAAAAGTATTGCAATGCAAGTGTAACGTGCAACACTGTCAGTGTTTACATTTCAGTTTATGCATAAATGGATTATAAATTAAAATACAGTGTCTACATTTATAGTCATTTAGGTTACCCTGGCTTGTAAAAACATTTAAAATAAGGGTACACTCGATTTTTTTCAAGTTCAATAAAATGTACGTAAGTTTTATCGGATAAAATTACCGAGCTCACATTTCTAATTGTACGTAATCTACCGGATGTTCCGTATTTCACAACGGTATTTATCGCGTTTGTATAAATGTATGAAAAATATAGTAAGATATGTGTTGCGTAAAATTGTAAAATAAAATTTATTGTAACTTATTAATAGAAGCGACGAAGAAAGTGTAACATGTATGTGTATACCTAGAAACACTCGGAAGTCGATTACAAATCTATAAAAGTTTATTACCACTGACATAGGCGTAATTTTGGGGATGCAAAGGGGTGCGCTTGCACCCATTGCTTTTATTGGGGAGTTGCAAAACTGTAAAATTACACCTCTTACATTTTTTGTATTTATAATGTATAAATAGCGCAATGGTGGGTCGAGGGTTTATATTGAAGTGGTGTACATCCAAAAAAATATAACAAATATTATACAAATATAAATATTTATGTTATAACATTACTATCTTAAGGGGATTGGAAGCGGCGATTTTCTGTCTTTGTCTAACACACGTGAAACATAGGTTTATAGACGTGTTCTATTTCCAACGTACCGATTGATATAATAAAGCGATAAGAATTCTGAAAACAGATTAGAATTTGTCATCAAGACTACTTGATATCGACTTTCCCACATTTTTGATATTACCCTCCTAAAATCCTAAAAACGATATATTAAAAAAAGAGTAATTAAAAAATTGACATATTTCAATTTTTGGAAAATTTTTAATCAAAAAATCAAAAATGTGGGAAATTTATATACTGTAATATAACATTCGTTGGATTACGCCTGAACGCCTCAAAGGCCGTATTCACTCTGGAGAAAACAGCCGGGCGGGCTTTCGGGCCCTTATCGGGAAAACAATCGTTCGTACGGTGGAGAAGACCCCGTACACGTTGGGATGGCGTCAAAGAACGGACCCCTTCACGGGGGTCCACGACGAGCCGGAATTGTCACCGCGCAAACTCTCCACCCGCTGGCAGCATATTAACGGTGAACGCGGTGATCCCGCGGCAAACGATGTGGGGTCTCGGAATCGTCTGCAGATATTATCACTCTGGGAATACCCAGTATTTGATAGAACACTGTCGCAAGCGCAGGAAAAGTCAATTACAAATTGTTGCGCGCTTGACGAACATGATATACTATTTTTTTTTGGTTTAAAAGCATCTATCTTCTGCCAATTGTAAGGACTGCTTCAGTGATCGGATACAAATTTCAAAAACAAATTTGAATTCATTATGAAATTGACTTGAAAACGACTTTCTACATATTTTTAAATTAATTTTTGAGTTCAATATTACTAATATTTTAAAACTCTTTAAATTTAGAAATTTAATTTAACATTTTGAAGAGTTCAAGTGATCAATTTCAATAAAGTGGAAAAGTTATTTTTAAGTAAACTTCATGACAAAGGTATATGACCAACTTATAAATCTCCGTAATTAAAACCCTGTTTACCTTCAATTAAAATTTCTCAGCTAAAAAAGCCTGCCTTTATTAAGTTTAATATGACACATACCTATTTAATTCCTTCAAAAACATCATGGATTAAATCAACCGAAAAGTCAATTCTATTATTTTCTAAATCAATTAGTTTATCGGTAAAGTTGCAAATTATTTTGTCATTCCTAATGGATTTTAAATATTTTGATACTAAAGAGAGCAGCAATAAAATTGAAATTAAACCTTGTACAAGGACAGCTCGTATTTTTAAAACTATCGACGTTGGTAATTGTACGGACATTTGTACATACGTATTTGATATTCTAAAAAAACGAATATCTGAATGAAAACAGATTGTTCTATTTGATCTTAATTTTTATCTTAAAAACATTATATGAATTAAAATTAATGCGACGATTACTAACCTAAAAAATTTAACCGGGTATCCAGAAACAATTACAAATGTTTAAGAAGAGCAAAACTGCGAGGTTCCATAGGTACCCCTACTGTAGGGGTGTAACAGTCCAAAAGAGTAACATATTATTAATGTTTATTTGATAAATATATTCAATTTAAAGTTACGTATTTCTTTTACATTGGCTATTAACAATATTGATAAGCTAACTGATTTTAAACGTTACCCGGCCAATATAATCCAATTTAGATATTACTACGAAGAATACGAATTCGAATCACTTGACATCGACCGCGCTAACAAAAACGACGTGTTTTCGTTCTGTTTTTTCAAGAGCTATCGACAAGTTTTCATATAAGACGAGATGGGATTAACGACAAGGTAAACGGATCTATACGATAATATCCATTGTCCGTAAATAATACGTCTCGAACGAACAGTAACGGTGTTGATCCTAACGGTGAAGAATCTTCGCAACCAACGTTCGACTGAAAACCCCCCTTCACACGTAAAATACTTGATATATATGTGTTTTTCAGTTCCGAACGCCGTAGTGCTGCCGATGTGACCCCGGACCCCGGAAAACAACGGCGAGTGATCGCGTTCTGCGTAGCTTGTTGGTGGCCCCGGTTCTGGGTCCAAATGACGAAGGACGAGGGTGAGTAATACACGTTTGAAATCCTATTGTCAGGTTTCAGCAATAAGCCTAAGACAGTCGATCCTCCTCCGGTTATCATCACGTTATCGTCTCGTACTTTTCCCGCTATAGCTCGTCATGGTTTCGTACACGAGACTTGCGAGGCCAGCGCCGAATTCGTCGGACCACAACCGCGAAGCAATCAATCGATCAACGAGGACCTCGACGTAGGCGGTCAGAACGCTCGCACGACCACTACCGACCGAGACTCACAGACCCATCCCGTCGGGACATTGGTGGTGAAATGCGACTTCACGTGCGGGGATCGCTGTGTGACGTACGTTGACGCGTGCACGCAGACGTACCTCGACACCGTCGAAGTCGTGTCTGACGATCGAACCGTTTGCTCCAAGTTGACCAACGTGGTAGAAGTCTTTGAAGAGACGATTTCCGCTCCTGGGATGCGCACGAACGACGCGGCCGTTGACGGAGGACGATCGGTCGCCGCAACGGTATGCGCCGCAGACACGTGCTCCGTGACAAGTGTCGGCGTGGCCCCGGGACCGAATGACGACGATCGGTGTGACGGCGATGACTCTGAAGAAGAGATAGTCCCGTACGTTTTGCCAGTTATGGAAGAAAACCGCGCAAAAGTGAGTGCAAAACTACATTTTAACATAAATCTTTTACGGTCAAATGTTAACGCCAACGGATGTCCATCTCTCCTTGTCCGGATTAAACCGATTACTCATTGGTACGATACGACTCGATTCACCATAGTGTGCGATGTAGTCAGGGCCGTCCGAAGATTGTTCGGGGCCAGGGTAGAATTAATTTGAGGGACCTTCGACCATATCGATAAGATATAATAAACGAAATACACACTGAAAATAACGAAATTCTTGCAAACGTATTATTCTCAACCTTTACTAATCGAGCTCATTTAAATCTTTGTACTGCATTACATACTTATATAATATAATTGAATACCATTCGTATAATTTGTATGAATATTATTAAATAAATATTTTGAATGCGCGGCTGGTCATGCTTTTACGCTCGCATTGTATGACTGCACAAGTATTACATAATATAATATGTCAATGACACATAAAAAATAATTTTCGTTTGAATAACGGTGGTCAGTGACGCTCGTTATTATTAATTATTATACAGCAAGACTTAGGGACGCCTTCTAAAAAATATTCCAACAATGATGCATAGGGAAAAATGGTTCCGTTGTCCCTAATCCCTCCCATCTTCACGATTAGAATAAAGTTGTAGAACTACGTTGAAGCTTCACATCTATTTTCCACAACTGCACGTATGTTTATTCAATATTTAAATATTTAAAGATTTGAAAAAAACCATACATTTTCATTTTAATACCTTGTGAATAAAGGTGATAAAATAAATTGTCACTGACCATCTAGAACACTCGTAGACAGTAAAAAAAATCGAAAATAGCGAAACACGGAACGAACAATTATTTACATATACACATGATAGAATAAATAAACAGCATATCATATAAAATATATATGGTTCAATATTTACGTGATTTTTTCAGGAATTGAACCCGACGTTCAAGCTTTGGGAAAATCGGTTCGGCCAGTTCAGTAAATTTGATGAAGGCATCATGGCCGACCGAGGTATGTCCGTTATCGTAGTGCAACGATCGTATTTGTTTGTATTTTTATAAATATATGATGTTTGCAGATTCCCTTTATTCTGGGCCACCAGAAGTATTAGCTAAGCTAATTGCTTCGAGATGCAAGTCGATGGGCACCGTATTAGACCCGTTTTGCGGTTCAGGGGCGATCGCGATTCAATTGGCCAAGGTCTGCCGAAAAGGTATTTTGCGGACAACATGAAAATACAATTATTGTCATCTTATTTAACATGTTAATTGTTTATTTTAACGTACTGTATACTAACATTGAATCTGTAACGGTTTTCGTTCCGTGTATAGTCATTGTGATGGACAAAGATCAGGACAAAATCGCGTTCGCCCGCAACAACGCACGGGTCTACGGTGTCGAAGATCGAATTTTGTTCCTGGTTGGTGACTTTTTTGATCATGCGCAATCATTGAAAAATGTAGATGGCATCATAACGTCACCACCAGTTGACATCGGCATCGATAATTTAGAGAAATTCATCGAAGTTTCACATAAATTGGCTACTAAAGTTTTAATACACTTACCTAAGAAGAAAGAAAAATCCGATGTACGTCAACAGATCTTGCTATGAAAATTAAGAGATCATCAATACCTAAAATATGTTTTGTTTTTACAGCTTTACCGATTAGGAATTAAATGGTTTAACTACATCAACTTCGAAGATATTAGCATCGATAGAGTGCCCAGGAGTACTCTAATGTTTCTTGGTCCTGCAGTACGTATTTTTCATATAATTAATCGTTCACGATAAAAAACCATTACAATAAGCATCAGTTCAATGTTCAATTCATATATGAAAGCTTATTTTTATGTTGAAAATGTGTTTTAGACAAACAAGATTAATCATCCAAGCCGGTGTAACAGAAACGTAGTCAGGGAAAATCACAAGGAGGTTTTACTCTTTTCTGATGGTAAGTTGAAATAAATGAATGATACACAAAAATTGAAAATATTTTGTTTTTCGGAGGACCTTGATATTAAAGATACCATTTTTCTGAATTTTCATAGGTGTATCTGTTAATCGTCGTGTGCACTGGATTAGAGGGAACAATCTCTTTGCATACGACGATTATCTGAACAGAGTCGATGAATTTTTAAATAAGGAGAATACTCGTACGAATGAATAAAAATTGAGGAACATCATTGTGACGTCCTCGTCAATTTATATTTCAAAGCATGTTTATGGTTTTTTTTTTTTTCAATTAATCCTTGAAAATGTTATTGTACAGTTGTACGTTTATATTTAATACTTTTATAATTAATAATTTTGAAAATAAAATATTTTTTTTTTGTTTTCAAAATTTTGGTTGTTTTGATTTTAAGTAATACGATGCATGTAAAGATTTAACCATGATGAGGTTTTTTTTATTTGTATACACAGTGTCGATTTGACCCACCCGGATACCCGGTGATTGCCAGGACCCTACGATATTTTCTTAATATAAGGTCCCAACAGTGTAAGCCCAAATGAATTCATGTCATAAAGTTCATGGTTAGCTCTTGTCTGGGTTTTGTCAACCAGTACTTCCGGATCATGTCGTTTAAAAGTAAGAGGAATGGTAAAATGAATGAGTACTCTCAACTTTTACCTATAAAATGTTTATCGCAATGGAATGGCATAAATACTGCCACTTTACTTACTTCAGACTGTTGAACTTCGATTGTCCAGTCAACGATCGTCTGTACACTGTGCATGTATGCATAGTTAAGGTCCACTCAAACCGAAGCGGTAGCGGTGGCGGTAGCGGTAGCGAAGTTTAATGTCCATAAGTTTTAATACGAGTGCACTCACTAACCCGAAATTAATACCGCGGCGAAAATGTTACCGGAAGGTTCAGCGCGATATTTTTATTTTTTCCTGCAGACACTATATTTTTTGCTTACCGCTGCGATAGTCGATTGTTAATTCCCAACTATGAGTTATCAACACTATTAATATATTAATATCTATAGAATGCTTATCATTACATTGCATGATATATTTTGACTTTATATTCAAACACATCTATTCATTGTAATCGTACACCTTGCAGTTGAAACTAACATCGTGGTGATTGAATGTATGAACAATTTTCCTATTCATAATTTATATCCATGGTATAGTAAAAATGTAAAAAAAAAACATAGCAATTTGTTGTTTTGTACTTTAAAATATTAATATTATTAAATAAAAATATAATAATTAGTAAAATAGGTACATGTACGTGCATGGGTGTCACAATGCCGACCAGTAATTTTAGGAGAAATATTTCACTCCGGTTAGGTTCGATCTGAGTATCTAAAAAGCGATAAATACCGCTGAAGTTACCGCTGCCGCTACCGTCACCGCTACCATTTCGGTTTGAGCGGACCTTTAGCATTATTATGCAGCACGTACAGGGGCGCGTAACACCGACACAACTAAGCTTATATGAAAAATCATAAAAATTATTTTCTTCAACTAAATTAAAATTATTCTTTTCTCAACAAAATATTGTTTCGAAAGGTTTGAAACCAATTTTTATTTGAAGACGAAAAATAATTGTTACACAAACAATGAAATTAAAAACAAAAGTATAAATGTTGAATAAAACAAAGGAATAACACTGAAAAAATGTGGTTAAAAGGGAAGAAATGGCGAGCGCATGTCAAGTGACAGCGTACGAAAAAGAATAAATTAATACGCCACTTGACGGTCGGAGGTTATGCCCATGGAGGCCGATGACGATCGGCGCGTGCGACAGTATACTGAAAGAAAGAAGGGATGTGCGTTACCGCGGTATATACAACTATATTGTGGGCCGCCACAGCAGATTACAATTTTTAGTAGAGAATTTAGTGATGAAAAAAATGCATTTCCTCGAAGCGTCTTTAGTTATTTATTTATATTTTAACTTATAGTAATCAAAATGAAAAACTTTGTTTCATTAAACAAACGAAAGGTAAGAACACTTTTAACATTCAATAATGTGTCCTCTGTGGGGGGGGATTCTCCGATAATTCTTTTTGTACAAGAAAATGTCCTTGGTTTGCTAAACACCCAAGTCGAAAGTCATAAATTGGAACAAATATTGGACACATGTAAATAATTGACGGAAATTAATTTTCTCTTGTTCGTTGATTTTACTAGGGAGAGCAATAGTCCCGTCTATGTAACTAGCTAATGATTGTGCGAACTATTCAGTGTCCTCTAACAAACCCAATATTTCTGTAATTAATTTGAATGAATGCAATGACAAATATATATTGGGAGATGATATAAATGTTCAACAATCAAGAGAAAATGCCGTTAACAAACATCAAACAAATCTTAGATTTAATCTACAAACTGAAGCTAAGCCAATTTTTTAATACTATAATAAATTTAAAAATTTTCTCTACCTTACAATGAATAGAATAACTAAAAATTAAAATAACATTTTTATTACAATTGTATAACTACTCTTTTAGTATTAACATAAAATATTGAATAATATATTATTCATGCTAACACTTTTATTATAATTAATTTTTGTTTTTTATTAACTTAACTAGGGAGTGCAATAATCCTGCCCAAGCCAACTGATTATATAAATGATACAGAGCCCTCTAACACATCCAGTATTTCTGTAAGTGAATTTAAAGAATCTAATGACAAAAATATATTGATAAAAGATAAAATTGGTCAATATTCAAAAGAAAATTGTGCAGATAACAATATTCAACAATTAACTTCTTTAAATCTAAGTAGTTTAGCATTTTTTATTAGACCTCCTTGTAATGAAACAGTAGAAGTCAAATTAGCCTTTTAAAAAATCATCCTATTTAACCTTCTGTATTAATTAATGATAAACTTTCATTTGACCCCAATAAGGTCTATTATTAAAATATTGAAACTATAGATGACCAAAATCAAGAGAAAATTCCTCGTAAATGGTTGTCTTATTATTCTTGCACTATAAAAATATATTGCAAAACTTGTATGACATTCAGCCCAATACGTAAAAAAATTAGCAATTTAATATATGGTCTAAATGTTACTTATTCTAAAAATGTCTATAATACATTAAAAAAACATGAATCATCACAAACACATCGTGAAGCAGTTTCTGCATTGCTTAGAACAAATTTAAATAAAAGCATTCATTATTGTATTGATTTATATTTGAAAGAAATACATTCTAAAGAAGTAGAACATTCTTGTTTAGTTATTAAAAGGCTAATCGATATAATTTTTAGACAAGGAATATCTTTTAGAGGTAAAGACGAAGCGGCTTATATTTTAGAAGATAAGTCTGTTAATCATGGTAATTTTTTAGAACTTGTGATGTTACTTAAAGATTATGATGTTGTGTTGAATGAAAATTTTAAAAAATGTATAGAGTTAAGCAAAAAGCGTAAATAACCATCAATTAAAGAAATGAATAATAAGTTTTCCCGGGTCCATGGTCACGGCAGAGGATCCTTGGTCACATTTTAATCAAAAACATTTATAAATAAACACATATTAGCAATTGGTCAAATAATGCAAGAAAGCATAGTCAATGAAATTAAACAAATTTTTAGTATCCTTGTTGATTCAACTAAAGATGTCGCAGTCATAGATCAACTAGCTATATGTGTTAGATATACCTTAAAAAATAATATTTATGAAAAACTTTTAAAACTAACTATTGCTTATGATTCTACCGGTATTGGCTTATTTAATTTGATTGCAAGTGAATTTTCTAAACTAAATATCGATATGTCAACAATTATTGGTTGCTCTTTTAATGGTGCTGCTAACATGAAAGGTGCCTTTAACAGTTTACAGTATCATTTAAAGAGCACTTATCCATTATGTATATATATACAGAATGTTATGGACATGCTTTAAAATTGGTTATGGTAGATTCAACTGAGTGTTGTAAAAATGCTGAAATGCTTTTTGGTTTAGTTCAACAATCTGCCACATTTTTGTCTGATTCACATAAAAAAACAAAAGTTTGGTCTGATTTAACTAAAAAAACTCACAAATGTGATGATAAGCTAAGAAAATTAAATTTGAATAGAGCCACTAGATGGTGTAGCAAAGACAAAGATTTTACTTCTATTATACAATTTAATGAGCCTAATATTGAATATTCTCGGTTTTTACTATTCATTCACTATATGGTTCAACAATCATGTAGTTTCAAAAATATTTACTATGCTTATAAATTTGTGTTGTTATTGCCATGTACTCAAGTTACATGTGAACGTACATTTTAAAAATTAAAAAATAAAAAAACCAAATTATGATCTTTAATTTCAGAAAGTATTATGGAGACATTATTATTTATTATTAATAAATAATTAATTAATTAGCTACAAGCAGAGGACTTGTAGCTCTAAAAAATCACCAAATATGCACTTAAATATGCACTTCAAAATACAAAATATGCATTTTTAAATGATTATTTTTAAACAAAAAATAATAATTTTTCTTTACAATTTATTATTTGAATTACAATTCCAGCCGACAGGTGCCTTCGTGGTCCGTACAGATATTTTGCGATTATCTGTCTATAAAAATTATTAATAACTCGACAATCAATTTAATCGGCAACTCTCGAGAGTCGAGACGAGTTTTTAAGAAAGACATGCGTCTGGGAAAAGTCAATAACCATATTAATATTATAATCAAAATTTAAAATAATTATAAATTCAACGTTAATTTGGTTGTATAAATAAATAAATAAAAACATCGATGAAAAAATATTGGTGAAATGATAAATTATTTAAAATATGCATCTAAAATTATAAAATGGATGATATATGCCTTAAAAACCAAAAAACCGCAAAATATGCAATTATATGCACAATCAAATTTCAAATCTAGCTTTGTGGAAGCATGAAACTTATTAATTTCTTACTCTTCTATTTTTGAAATTATGCAAAAAAAATAGGCAAATGCTATAAATATACTGCCCTACTTATTAATATTGAAAGAAATTTTATAGTTGATAAAGATATGGATATCAATAATGTTGTTAAAAGTTCAACAAAACTAACTTCAATATTGTTTAAAATAAGTTTATAATTATAATTAGTAATCCAAAATTGTTTGTATCGTATAATTATTATATTTTGAAATTTTGTTATAACTATACTTATGTGATGTAGGTTGAATTTTTTGTTAAAATGATGTATGACAAAATTTGACTTGTTTTTCTTCAAAATTATATTAAAAAATTAAATATGTATTAAACTAATGTCTAAAGGATATAATATAATGCTATCTTGTTTGTTCTATTGTCAATTTATGTGAGATAGTAACTAGTTTTGTATGGTTTACCATAAGTAGTTGGTAAAATTAGTAAGTAGTAAAAAAATAATTTTAACAAAAGCATTTTTTAATAGCTTTAAAATATTAATTTAATTAATGGTCCCAAACATATGTATGTATGTAATTATATGTATTCGATTAAACTTTTATCTAAAAAATGGTTTTTGGGGGCCTCTATAAAGATTGCTGATGGGGCCTTTTGGAGTCTTTTGTAAAATATAAATAAACGAAAAGAAGTATAAATAATGGATGAATTAAATGTTTTCTATCTTTAATAGTTTAATAATTATTATTTCAATATCATGTTGATATCAGGTTGTAGGAAAATATTTTAGCTTTTGTAATATGAATATCGGTTTTTATTTTGAGTATTATAAATTAATATGTAAATAAATGAATAAAGACGTGTCGAGGAAAACCGTGTATTGAAATAGGCGGGCGGCCGACCGATGGAACCTATAACGTCACGCGTCATTTTAAAACGACGATAACGATTGAATAGAGCAGTGATGCCCAACCTTTTTTCCTTGGCGGGCCACTTTGGTAGACAACTATCTTCAAGCGGCCACAAAGTATGAAAGTACAAAAATAATCTTATATATTGGACTTGTTTTCTTATCTTTTATTGTCTATTGAAAAGATTATGATAGATAATTTAAAAGTTTTTTCAAGAAAAATTTTTCATTTTTAGTAAAAGAAGTACAAACTCAAATTTCACATTAAAAATAAAAGTAAAACACTTTTGTATAGTTTTTAGTTTTATTATTATCATTATAATTGTTTTTTTTTTTTGGAATAATTATTTAAACGAATTTATACATTCAAATAAAAATAATATATGAAAAAAAATAATTTAAACATTTTTTCATACATTTTTAAAATTGTATTTATTTTAGAAAATTCGTAACGGGCCACAAAGAATACCTTCGCGGGCCGAAGGACACCACTGGAATAGAGTGACGGATAATATTTTTAATGGTACAAAATTTTAAATTATACCAAATACTAACGATTTAGCTTTGTCTACTTTTTCCTTGGATATTCCTTTAATATTTATTTGATTAATAAATTGGATTTCGAGTTACCTATTTTTATTTTTTTTTTTTACATTGGCTTTTATTGATTATGTAACCGATTTTTAACGTTACCCGGCAAATATATTGCAACATATATTATAACTGGGAAGAAAACGGATTCGAATCACTTTACAACGATCGCGCTTAAGAGAACAACGTGTAATTGAATCGGTGTATGCTTTTCGATTTTTGTCTTTTCAATTTTTTACAAAACAACGACATGGGATTGACGACAAGGTAAACGTATCTCTACGACAATATACCCATTTCTCGTAAATAATACGTCGCGAACGAATAGTAACGGTGTTGATCCTCTGCCGAGGAATGTTCGTGTTTGGCGTTCGACCGAAAGCCTCGCCGCACGTGAGATACATGATATATATGTGTTTTTCAGTTCCGAACGCCGTAGCAGTGCCGATGCGACCCCGGACACCGGAAAACAAAGGCGCGTAATCGCGTTCTGCGTGGCTTGTTGGTGGCCCCGGTTCTGGGTCCAAATGACGAAGGACGCGGGTGAGTACTACACGTTTGAAATCCTATTGTTAGGTTTCGGCAATAAGCTTAGGACAGTCGATCCTCCTCCGGTTATCCTCACGCGTCTCGTACTTTTCCCGCTTTAGCTCGTCATGGTTTCGTGCACGAGACTTGCGTGGCCAGTGCCGAATTCGTCGGACCGGAACCGCGAAGCAATCGATCGATCAACGAGGACCTCGACGTCGGCGGACAGGACGCTGCCGATCGTACCGGTCGACCCCCGACCACTGCCGACCAGGATTCGCAGACCAACTCCGTCGGGACTAGGGTGGTGAAATACGACTTCGCGTGCGGGGATCGCTGTGTGACGTACGTTGACGCGTGCACGCAGACGTACCTCGACACCGTCGAAGTCGTGTCCAATAATCGTATCGGTTGCTCGAAGTTTACCAACGTGGTCGAAGTCTTCGAGGAGACGATTTCCGCTCCCGGGATGCGCGCGAACGACGCGGCCGTTGACGGAGGACGATCGGTCGCCGCAACGGTGTGCGCCGCAGACACGTGCTCGGAGACAAGTGTTAGCGTGGCCCCGGGACCGAACGACGACGATCGGCGTGACGGCGATGACTCTGAAGAAGAGATAGTCCCGTACGTTTTGCCGGTTATGGAAGTAAACCGCGCAAGAGTGAGTGCAAAACTACATTTTTACATTAATCGTTTAAGGTCAAGTGTTAACGCAAACCGATGTCCATCTCGATATAACTCGAATCGCACGTAATGTGCGATGTAGTCAGAGCTGTCCCAAGTTTTTTTGAGGAACGGAGCGAATTAATTTGCGGGCCCTTCGACCATAATAAAAAGATGTGATAACAAAATGTATTATTATTATTATGATTATTCTAATTTGTATATTGTATATTGGTTTTGTCTTAAATTATATAAATTATTATTATATTTTATAAAGGGTCAATCACACAATAAAAAAATAAAATACTCACAGTGAATCACGAAATACTCGCAAACGTATTTTTCCAAATCTTAACCAATGTAACTCATTTATATCCATCTACTGTTTTACATTTTTACATATTATAATTGAAAATTATTTCTATTATTTATATGAATATAATTCGATAAATTGTTCGACTGCGCGGCCGGTCATGCCCTTACGCGCACATTGCATGACTGTACAAGTATTACATATTATAATATGTGAATGACACATAAAAAATAATTTTTGTTTGAATAGCGGTAGTCAGTGACGTTCGTTATTATTATTTATTATACAGCAAGACTTAGGGACGCCTCCTAAAAAAATATTCCAACAATGATTCCTAGGGATAAATGGTCCTGTTGTCCCTCCCCTTCCCCTCAGATTAGCCATGGATATAGTTGTATTACTATGATGTAGCTTATCATCTCTATTCCACCACTACACGTATGATTTTTTGAGTGGATTTGAAAAAAAACCAAACGTTTTAATTTCAATACCTTGTGAATAAGGGTTATAAAATAAATTGTCACTGACCATCTAGAACACTCGTAGACGGTAAAAAAATCGAAAAGCAAAACACGGAACGAACAAATATTTACACAAACATAGAACATGATAGAATAAATCGACAGCATATCACATAAAATATACATAGTTTTTTACACGGACTGTTCAATATTTACGTCTTTTTTTCAGGAATTGAACCCGACGTTCAAACTTTGGGAAAATCGGTTCGGCCAGTACAGTAAATTTGATGAAGGCATCATGGCCGACCGAGGTATGTCCGTTATCGTAGTGCAACGATCGTATTTGTTTGTATTTTTATAAATTTATGATGTTTGCAGATTCCCTTTATTCTGGGCCACCAGAAGTATTAGCTAAGCTAATTGCTTCAAGATGCAAGTCGATGGGCACCGTATTAGACCCGTTTTGCGGTTCAGGGGCGATCGCGATTCAATTGGCCAAGGTCTGCCGAAAAGGTATATTACGGACTACATGAAAATACAATTATTGTCATCTTATTTAACATATTAATTGTTTATTATATCATACTGTACACTAACATTGAACCTGTAACGGTTTTCGTTCCGTGTATAGTCATTGTGATGGACAAAGATCCAGACAAAATCGCGTTCGCCCGGAACAACGCACGGGTCTACGGTGTCGAAGATCGAATTTTGTTCCTGGTCGGTGACATTTGTGATCATGCACAATCGCTAAAAAAAGTAGATGGCATCATCACGTCACCACCAGTTGACATGCCCATCGATGACTTAGATAAATTCATCGAAGTTGCACATAAGGTGGCTACTAAAGTGTTAATAGAGTTACCTAAGAAGAAGGAAAAATCCGATGTAGGTTAACAGATCTTGCTATAAAAGTTAAGAGATCATCAATACCTAAAATATGTTTATTTTTTTTTCAGCTTTACCGATTAGGAACTAGATGGTTTACCTATCTCAACTTCGAAGATATTAGCATCGATAGAGTGCCCAGGAGTACTCTAATGTTTCTTGGTCCTGCAGTACGTATTTTACATATTATTAACCGTTCACGATAATAAGACATTTCAATAATCATCAGTTCAATATTCAATTCACACATGAACGCCTATTTTTTATGTTGAAAATGTGTTTTAGACGAACAAGATTAATCATCCCATGCGGTGTAAAAGAAACGTAGTTGAGGGGAATCACAAGGATGTGTTACTCTTTTCTGATGGTAAGTTGTAATAAATTAATGATACAAATTGAAAACATTATGTTTTTTGGAGGACCTTGATATTAAAGATAGCATTATTCTTACTTTTCATAGGTGTGTCTGTGAATCGTCGTGTGCACTGGATTAGAGGGAACAATCTCTTCGCATACGACGATTACTTGAACAGGGTCGAAGAATTTTTAAATAAGAAGAATACGAATGAATAAAAATTGAGTAACATCATTGTGACGTCCTCGTCAATTTATGTTTCAAAACATGTTTGTTTTTTTTTTTTCAAATAATCCTTGAAATTATTATTGTACAGTTGTACGCTCATATTTAATTTGTTTATATTTAATAATTTTGAAAATAAAATATTATTTTTTTTTTGTTTTCAAAGTTTTGGTTGTTTTTGATTTTAAGTAATACGATGCATCTTATGATTTAACCATGATGAGGTTTTTTTTATGTGTATACACCCTGCTATGAATTCCTAGATTCGCCTATGGACGTCATACGCAGTTATTAAACGGCTTTTGACTGCGGGTATATTGAACGTTGGAGCCGAGTGAATCTCCGATAGTGCGAACGCTGTCTTCGTCAAGCGCGGCGAGCACATGGTTTACGCGCGACAGGTCGGACCTAACGTGTTGGTTGTGGACAATTGCTTTCATGTGTGTAAACCATTGCTGTGGTAAATGACGCCAAAATCTGGATAATCGTACGGCTACGAATGCGTTAATGTCTAACGTTATTGTTGCCGACGGATCGGTAGGCGTGAGAGAACACAGCCAAGCACTACAGCTAAGCATTTTTTATAAACTTTCAATCAAATTAGTTTTTTTGAGCATTGAAATTCAAATTTGTACGCTATTGGATACTCACTCATATGAGTCACATGATAACTATTTCTTCACGAACTATTGTTGTTTTTGGTAAAAATAATGAACCGCAAATTCGTTTTAGGTGATGGAGATTCTAGTGTCACCAAACGGTTACGTGAAATAATGCCATACGAACCTAAGTAGTAGTTGAAAAAATTGAATGTTGTAATCATCTATTACATAGTTACGGAAATAAATTAGCTGCAATGATTTAAGAATCTAAATATCCAATAACACCAAAAAATCACATAAAGAATAATCAGTTACGATTTAGATTTTCTATTACTAATCTAATTGAATATCGCAATAAATTTGAAAATCTCAGAAAATATTTGATTTGTAATTTTATTTAACGTGTTCCGTTTACGTATAGGTATATCAAACTGATTTATTTTTTTAATATTTTACATTTATTTAATTGTACTACCTAAGAAAATATATAACGAATAGTTTTTTACACATTCTTGGCGATCATAGACAATGTGAACAATACTTTTGTAAGGGTTCAAAATTGAATGAAACTAATTATTTTACACTAGCAAACAAGTCGGTTCTTTTACAAGAATTTAGCCAAATTATTAGTCGTTTAGCTAACAATGCAGACAGCTTATTAATGAACGTAGATAATAATATCTGCGAACAATTTAACTGTATTATAAATAAACATCTTTCTGGTAAACAGATTGATTTTTCACAAAGGCAGTCCTATAATATCCGAGTAGAAGCTGCAGTATTGTTACATAATACTGCAGGCAAATGTATACGTGGTATTCATAAGAGTATTGTGAATGATATCAGTCCCGGTAAATTTTGAAATACGAAATATGGTATAAAATATTATAATAAAAATTGCAATTTTTATCTTTTAGGTAATATAGGTAAAAAATTTTTGGAATCAAAAACCAACAAGATAAAAAATACACGTAGACGAAAACTATTTCAAGAACATAGACCTAAAAAAGTAGCAAGTTCTGGTCCAGACCAATATTATGGACTAGTAGACATTTTAATTGAGGATATAACACCTAAGGAAATTAATAATAGAAAAAAACTTTCTTAGATACACTTTATCGAACTCCGTCTAATAGATTGGCATTAGAATTTGAAACGAGAGTTCAACCAAATTCTCAAACGTAACTGCTTAACAGAATCAAACTTTGGACGAATAAATATGCAAAATTAGGACATCATCAACGTGTAAAAATACTGTTTATGATTTATTGTATAGATCTTTTACATCAAAAGCCATGGAGTACGGAAAATTAATGGAATCGATAGCCATTAAACACGATTGTTGTTTTGAATTTACGATAACGATAGACGAACATTATCAGTTGATAGTCAGAATATAATAAACGAATGAGAATAAAAATAAATCATAAGTTCATATTAATGATAATATGTATTAAATTGTATGTACTGTATAGACTTTTGATCGAGTAACTGGAATGAAGTTAAAAGCGGTAAACAAATTTTCAAAGTTAAGGATAATGACAATTTGTTGAAAGTTTGTAACTTTCCCGATTAGTCTTGCAGCCCATGAATTTTAGCGAAATAACGCCAACGACCCGTGGTCCATAAGTCTGCGTGCGATTATATTATCACCCGTTGAAATTGTACCCACACCCTTTTCGCCGCCGTTATTATTTGAACTCTATTGACCTTGAAATAATTCCCGGGTACATAATGATGTCGAACGATTAATAATGATATACATTGTTCGTGTGTACGTGCGCAGTGTTTAATAACCCCGTAATATTTATTATAATACGACTCATCGCGTACATACTACGGATTACAACTGCGGCAGAGCATGCGAGACGGTGTAATATTTGTTTAAGTGAATCTCAATTTCCGCCGTAATAATAATAATAATAATAAATTACGAGGAATAAAAATAAAGGACGGTGCCGATGGTAATAATAATAAAAAGAAGCAATTCGAGGCTGAAACGCGTACGCGCACGGCGTTGTAAAACTTTTCAACGACTGTCCAAAAGCATAGGTATATAACATACAATATGCACGCGAATAGTCCGTCCGACTTGTAACGTTACAGGAGACGCGCGTACTTGGGTGCACGCACACACACACACACACACACACACACACACACACATGCACATATATGTTTTTACGATCGATGAAAATTAAACGTTTTGTATAATATAAAACTAGAGTGCGACGGCGGTGTCGATAGGATATTTTTGATGTTTTTTTTTTTTTTTTGCCCTTCTTCTTCTTTCCCCCCGAGCGAATTTACGACGGAATTTTACTGCACACGAGTAGTGGACGGTATTAATACGGTAGTCGCCCGGGCCAGAAAAACGTGACGGTGACCTCGGAGGTCGAACTCGGCGCTCCACACTTCTAGTCGAGTCGTTTCGATCCGTCTTCGACCGTAACAGCTCTTGCCCCGAGTGCATCCCGTACCTGCAAACATCCTGACCGCGATCCTGATCAATATTCTTTTTTTCGGCGAACCGCGCGCAACGCTGGCCGACCAAAGCGTCCGTGTAATCGTTATACCGGCGACCGTGGCCGGTTGTGCACTACGCGACGAACATCCCAACGAACAAAGGATCCGAACCCGTCAACCGTTTGTTGTTCAAAGACGAAATCCTGCATTTTGAAATCGATCCATCGTCAATACGTGTACGGTGAACATTATTGGGAGTGGAGATTTTACTATACAATCGTAATACGAATTGGACCCATACCTTTGTAAATCAAAATCAGAACTACACCGATTTCCAACGAAAATCGAATATTACAATATTATGTCGGTTGGACGGATAATCAATAACAATAAGCAGCAGAAAACTTCATCATATGTAAACAACAATGTAACAACATGCGATCCAAATATTATAAGACGTGAAAAGTTCGTAAGAAAACGAGAGACGCACGTGTTGTTGCATTCTCTCGAATCCGTCATGATTGTCAATTGTACAACGCGTATGCCTTGGCGTCACGTCGCGTCATCGTGTATAAAAGTCTACGTTTTATATACGTTTTGCCGGCCGCAATTATCTTACACCTGATGCTTGGTGCATGAAAATCCAATGTCATAATATGACAATGGTCAGGAATAAAAACATTAAATCGGCCGATTTGTGATACATACAATTTTTGTAGAAACTCAAAAAATGATGTTGATCAGTTGAATCGGCTTTTTCTTTTCTTCTATCGAAACGCTCATTTTGTTCATAACTATAATAAGATTGGCTCGATAATCTCAACCACGTCAAAATGTGACATTGGCCCTTCTTGCTTTCCTAGCCACAGATATGTACTCGTATAGATTGAATATCATTATTCTTATAATTTTCGCGACGTTGGTGGGCACTTACGTCTCCACGCACATACACGCGTGCTGATGGAGTCGAATAAAAAGTAGTTGCAGGTTGAACAAATGAGCTTCGCTCGTGCGCTGTGTGTGTTTTATTACCTTCCCACGCGATAAATTGAATTTATCGTAACTACGGCTATTCCGCACGGAAAGAGTTTCTTAAGCGGACCTATGGTTTTATGTGGATGTACTGACCGCAGTATTATGTAATGTAGTGGCTTGTATAGAAAAATATGAATTTAATTTTTTTTTTCTTTCGACTATGGGAAGCGATTTATTTACGAACTAATAAAATATAGTAGTTTTTTAAATAGTCGATTAAATAGTCTCAAAAAGATTGATCGAAGAGGCGCAGTAAAACTTTTTTACAGGTTCTTAAATGCACTAAATAAAATAACAACTTATCGCGAGTATTTTGAAACTTTTAACTTTCTTCCTTCTTATAATAGCTTATCTCCGTCTACTGCCGTTGTGTCCAATGGACACTGTCCATGTTGAGAAATCGTTCTATAACGCTTCTCTCGAAAGGTTACTGCGGTCAACGGCCGGAATATCGATTAGTTCGACAACGGAAGATACATTTTCGCAATGTAAGTAAGCGCGCATTGGCACAGACACCGTCCGTTCGTCGCGCACTTCAGTTCGGATTTCGATCGATAATTCTCTATAATATGGCTGCTTCGACGAATC
This sequence comes from Sipha maydis, assembly GCA_034509805.1. Taxonomy (NCBI): domain Eukaryota; kingdom Metazoa; phylum Arthropoda; class Insecta; order Hemiptera; family Aphididae; genus Sipha; species Sipha maydis. The sequence goes on from JASXSY010002771.1 coordinate 51,237, forward strand.
GGCAACGGTTTATTTTTACACTCATGTGATGTTTTACGATTCTCCGTAAAAGACACGAAGAAGAAAAAAATAAATACGAGAGAGAGAGAGAGAGAGAGCTAATAATATATTAAAGTCGCCTACGTTTAAATATATATACACAGTGCAGGTACCTACTCGACTCGAATATAAAAGTTCTTTTTATATGACAACGCGTACAGTTGGACGGTCGCGTCGGTTCGTTGTAAACGATATCGGTTGACTTCTTAATTTATTTTTTCTCCCGTCCGAAGTGTACGCATGGACGTAGTACTACAATGTACGCGTGATAAGTGTGTTAACGGTCTAGTTTATTCTGTTGGTTTTTGTGGAAAAATCGTGAAATCAATTTTTTGCGGAGAAACGTGCACGAATTGAACAGAATTTCGGTTTAGACGAAGGAGTACATGGGTAGCGGGCGACGGCGAAGACTTCGGGGAGGACGACGTTATTGGTTTCAAAACTGATGCACAGTCGTGACAGTACTGATTCCAAGCCTGCTACAATGTGTTCAGGATATGACGTTGTCGTTTGCGAATTAATATATGTAACATGTGGAATCGATCGACGGTTTTTTTCCGAGTCGCACTGTACTCGCGTCGCTACAATTCACCACGATGTACGTACTTAACGATCGCGTTATATTAAGCCGTATGTTGATTAGTTCGCGTCGGTCGATCAACATACTGTAAATAATTGATTGTATTCGCTTTGCGTACGCAAACAATAAAACCCAACGTTTTATATTAAGAATAAAAGAAACGTATCTCGCACACATAAGTTATAATGTTCCTAATATTACATTACTTACATACTGCGTCGAACAGAAGTACTCGTATTCAATACATAGATAAAATCCACCATGACCTCTTTGAAGTCACAGAGTCCTGTAAAAATACAAATGATATTGACTTTACTTGCAAAACAATTAAAAATTTATAAATAATTAATAGCTTCATGTTTTGGCATATTTAGATTCGTTTTTGTTACACGGATGAAGACTCTAACGAAATTGATAATCAACAAGCGAATTACTTTTGGATTTTCTCTTTTTTTAAATACATTTTAATTAATCGTTAATAAATTTAAATTAAGTTCGTATAAGAAACAAACAAATAATAATATAAATTAGTTTTATTTATTTTTTTTATTTTTTTTAAATTATTCTTTTGAGAGAAAAATTATTTAATGATATTATTTACAAAAACAAAGTGCTTCATTTATTTTCAATTAACTCGTCCGGTGATAAATGACCATAAAAAATGTAACCAGAAATACCAGCTCCGTTTATCAAAATGGCTTGTAGTACTATAATGCAAGGATGGCCAACACGTCGGTCGTGATATGAGTTCGAGCCAATTGTAACTCCCTTTCATTTTTTTTGCATTTTTTCAGAAAAATCGAAATATTTATATTTATATTTATGTTCAGCCCACGAGTATAAAAATTAGATCAATAACAATTAATTAAGGCAATAGGTATATAGTAATAATAAATGTTATAAAAAAATATGAGAAACAAAATTATACACTGAGATTGAGTGGCTATGTAGGTATCAGTACGTAACGATATCCGTATTAAATGACAGTATTTATCGTGATCAAATAAATTTATGAAAAATTTACCAAAATACGTTTTATGAAAATATTAAAATTAAAAGTTATTAATATTTATTATCAGAGCACGGATTTATATGCATTAGAAATCAATCGAATATGCGCTAAAAAATCTTAAATATGCATAAATATATGCAGTAAAATGTTAAAATATGCATGGAAAATAAAAAAATTTATTTTTGGAACATTTAATTAATACAGAATTTTATAAAAAAAAATTATGGAACAATATTAAAAATAATTTTCTTCATTTTTTTCACTTTCACTATTTTCAGGTAGCTTTAATCTATATATAAAAAAAAGGAATCAATTCATATCAAAAATGTTTCCTAAAATAAATGTACTTACCTAAATGTGAATTGCATTGTATGACAATATATTTATTATATTTATACGATATTTTGATATTAATCGAAACATTCTAAACTATAAAAATATAATATATTTTTTTTTTATATTATAGTTGAAAATAGTATAAATTTAAAAAATTTCCAAAAAAAACAAAAAAAACAACGAAATATGCACTAAAAGATGAAATATGCAATTAAAATTGTAAAATAAGCCCTGAAAATAGAAAAATGACGAAATATGCAAAAATATGCACTAACAAAGTTTCATTTTTTAAATCGTTTTGTCATAAAACAAATGTTGTGCTCACTTAGCATATTATACGATCAACCAGAAGAAATATGCAAATGCATACAAACCCTCGCTCTACTTATTATTGTTTTAAATAGATGAAATTAAGGAAGATGCATGTGTATAAAATATATTTTTGCTCATAAGTCATTCACAAGTCTTTAAACGTTAGCCAACGTTGATGGCATCCAACAAGTTGGACAATTGGTATAATGGATAGAATAAGCGGATTCGATGTTATAAGGACAAAGAATATGACGCCGAAATTATTAACAATTATTTGTTTATGTTCGTGATTTAAAAAAAAAAAAAAAACCTCTCACAACTATTTATCCCTATAATTTACATAGGTACTAAAAGTATTATAAATCGGTACTAATTTATCAATCATCAATGTCTTTTCGTTCCGTCACACATAAAAAAAAGATCTAAAACGATATTTCGGAGCAGACTCAATTATTATACAAGCAATGTGTGCACAATTTTTTTTTCAAATTGTTAAAAATTTTCCCACAAAAAAGTAACTGGAGTAAAATTTTCATTGATATTATAAATTCATAATGACATTTTCAAGTCATCAGTTGACCGTAAGCATACAAAATTAACCGCATTAGAGCATACATAGTGTTTACTAGATTACAAATCGAGTACGGGGAAAATGTAAATTGTAAAATTGCAAATTTTCAAAATCCCATTGGATTAACCGGCGTGTTACATTTTGGACGGCGGAACAGATCGATTTTGGATTTATGACTATAGTTATAACGCTATACGAGTACAGGTTCAGTTGTAAAAGTTTCTTCCGTTACGATGGCAACTTAAGCGGAGCTGTTTGTCGATTTTTCGTCCGCCTGTTTGATTTCGAAACTCTTCGACGAACAGCGTTTTTCCAGGAACCATTTTCAATTCGCTAAAAAAATGATACGGGACACTATGTAGTCGCCCCCACTACAACGATGCAACGGTCGGTTGAGCGAGAACTGCTAACCGTCTCATCAATAATAATAATAATAATAATAATAATAATAACAATTTAAATAATAATTACAATAACAAAAATAGTAATTGTATTTATAATAACAATAATAATAAACGGGGGCACGATGTTCTGGATTACTGAAGTTCAATCGACGGCGCTAAAACGGGACGGCGTTGATACGATAATTAATAACGAGGGGTTAAAGTATGGCGGGCGCGTAATTTTACCATGTACGAAAACACGTCACGTCGTCGTCAACCCGTTCCGCCTCCTCCGGGTCGCCGCCGCCGCCGCGACAATACAACGCGCCGGAAATTCGGGTCCCAATTACGAACGATTGCAGTCGATAATATTGCATTCACGTTTCACCCGAGTGCAAACACGCGCGCGCGTCCAGCCGACATAATACGCGTTTGTTTTCTATTATTTTTTCGTCACTCGTTATTTACGTACACGTCCACGAGTGTACGTGCGTGCGTGCGGGTAATGATAAAAACGAAAATAAAAAAATCGACTATGAAGAACAAAACTCGTTTTTGTGTACACACTTCCGAAACCACTTAGAGACAAGACGTTTTACCGCGCGCATGCATTTTTTATTAATGGAAACCGTCGTCGAGGAGCATTTTCTAGCGTCGTATGATATTACCGTCGTATTCGGTTAGAATAAAACGATAAAAACCATTCGAACCGAGTGAAGTAACGTATGCACTTCCCCAGCGGTTGGACTCGACGTGTACCGTTGCGTCGACTCGACCGAATCCAGGTGATTTCTACGTTAATTAAAAAGAAAAAAACGAGGTGGTCATTGTCGATTTCAGATTTGAAAACAACACGGGATACGTGACCGTTGACCACGAGTAGAGCAAGTGGACCGAAGTACAAGACAACGTTGTGGAATCACTTTTGGATCGTGATATATCATTGTAATAGCGTTACGAGCAAAAATAACATCGATTTAACATATTAATGGTTATAAACACCCCGCTGTAAACGAGACGTATAACAATGTAACCCTGATTGTCGAACGCAAATGTACGAGTAATCACACCACTTGGAGTAATCCTCTTGGTAGTGTACAGCAGCATTTATCGTAACGATGTTTATTTCGTACCAACTTACCTTGTAACCTCACTCGCGATAAACTGATCGGTGTACACGTTTTTCGCGTAATGACCGGGTCCCAGTCATCACGCACTACAACTAGTTAAATAATAACAATAGCGGTATGGATATGTACAGCTAATATAAATATTATGATAATGACGTTCCCGTGTTGCAATCGGAATCGTACCCGCTGCATGCTCATCGCGTACAAGAATAAGAGCACGTGCTAGATTCAGTTCTAGAAACTTTCCAGTTGTTTTTCAAGTTGGTTCCATTGTATATGGCGTCTAACCCAGGACGAACTCCTTTTCAGACCGTTCCGAAAATCCGAATATCTGTGCAACGAGCGTCGTTTTCGAACCGGCCATTTGTGATTTTACAAAACGCAGTTCGATCTCATTTAAGAATCGCTAAATCACTAAACCATATGTCAATCGATTAGCTGTGTACGTTCGGTTAAGGGTATTTTTTGTTTGTTCGAATTCTTCGAAATAAAACGAAGACGATCTCGCCGCGAATTCTCTATGGTACGCGTGAGTTTGCGCTCGGCGTTTCAAGACATTTTTATTTTTCCGAAAGATCCTCGTGTAAACGCGTTTTTTCTGGGAACGTATACGTACTCGAAATTCGTGTACATCGCCTCGCAAAAGCGTGCATCATCTCAGCTCCATCTTATTGGCATTTTTGAAAATTTTCTTCACCGATAATTAATATGAAATTCGTACGAATTTATACCACAATTTTCAGAATTTGTACGATCTTCGTTTACCGAACAAAAACCGTAGGTGTGGCTGATGGGACGTCACCACGAACTTTATTCTTTTTGGCACGCGAGGAAAACCATCACATCGTTGGTCGTGATACGTCGATATACACAATACATAATGTAGGCTACACTGCAGTTAGCCAAAACCCGAAATCCCATAAAAAGCCAAATGGGAGGAGGGAACGTGTTGTGTAAACAACTGCTGCGTGCGTTTCTCCGACGAGCGCGCGAGCGAGCAAACACACGTTCATTACACGATAACACCGCGGTTTGATATTTGCATAAAATATTATTAAAATTATTATTGTTGTTGTTGTTGTGTTGAAAAATGCCACCCTTACCCCTTCCCACGACGAGTCCGTCACGGTGTCACGTAGGCGTGACCGCGCTTGCCACCGCATTTCATCATTATCATTATAATCGTTATTCGTCGTTGTTATTATAATATTGCGTTTCCGTAGCACTAAGCAAATATCACTTGGGCGCGCACGCACCGCAAACAAACGACCATCACGAACGGGTGGGCCGGTGGAGGTGGGTGGGCAGGCCGATAAATTGGTAAGTAGTCAAGTGAAGCGCTGCGTACTATATAGTTGTACAAGTGTAGACTTAGCCGACTGTTAAAAATCACCCGAAGCCCACCGAACGCGTCGCCATGTGTTTGTGGGTGAAAACGGTAACACGAAACGGCACTTTTGTTTGTGTATGCACGTAGTCGGTAGGTACGCCGTTTAAACAATGCACACAAAAATCCTTCGGGGGCGATTGCGACCCGCGATGACGGCAGCACAATATTATCATTGTACATAACAAGAACGACGCGACTCCCGTTTTCCTTCGTTCCTTCCTTCCTTCCTTCGTTCCTTCCTCCTCCTTCCGTCGTACTTACCATACGGGCCTGCACACCCTGACCACCCGACTTGTTTCGGGTTTTTCGGCACGGAGTCTAGGCGTGTACAACATTATATTGTACCGACGTGCTCTTCAAAAATAAAAGGTTGTGCAAACAACAATTATTTACACGTTTAAACATATTTGTGTTGTGCGTGCGGTGGCGTTCACACGACGACGAGTGCTTGTTTTCAATAATAATAGTTATAATAATTGTAATAGTAATAGTAATAATATAACGTCAATAAATAAATACACAAACGCGCGTTAACCGTTGTGACGACGACGACGACGACACGTATTCGTGTGTGTACTTTGCATTCCGCGTTTCCGTCGTGCCGAAAGTTATATTATTATGTGGGATGATGGTTTACTATTTCTTTTTCTTCGTCGTTGCGCTCCACGCACACATGCGCTACCGTTGTTTGGACGTCAATAGTTTTCGACGGGCATATACGAATCGGTACAACAATAATATTACAATAAACACGGCACTCGAGTCGATCCGTACAATATTTATATAAACTCGGGCGAGCGCAAACAGAGTGAAATAAATTGTTCTCGTGTGTAAACGCGTTCTGTTCGTCGTTGTCTTCTCCGAGACTGTAACGCGCGCCTTGCCGCTCGTGGAACGTCGACGACGAGTTGTAGAAAGCGCATGAGACCCATCTGATTGTTTCGCGGGAATCCCAAATCGTCATGATTAGAATAACAATCCGACGAAACGATTCTCGTTAAACCAACGGATATTTTCATAATTACCGGTGCAGTGATCATTTCGTTTCTTCAACAACTACAACTCTCAGCTTTATTACAATACCTACCGCATATCCGTCTCGTGTCGATCGTGTGCATGCGCCGAACGGAGAACACCTGCACGTATGATTACGTATTATTATTATTAAATGGCGTGTGTACCGAAAGAATTTCGTATGAACCATCGTGCGTTTCGTGTAATATATTTAACGCGCGCGTACGTGTGTTCGCACGAAAACCCAACGGTGCGGGTTCCTCCGCTATGCGTTGGCGAGCTGAAAATAACGAATGTTCAGCAATTACTATTATCGAAAACTTCCCGCTGGCCGCTGCCGTCGCCGTTACAGTGTTTAACGTTGTACGCGTTTTATGTTATTAAAAATAATAATTTTCGCAATGCAAATAAAAAACGTACGGTCGTGTTACACGGCCTGTGCTCGCGCGTCACATTGTGCGCGCACATCCGATTACGACGATAGTGATAATAATAATAATAATAATAATAATCGTATTATGATAGCCGACCGATAATGGAAAACGCCGAAAGGCAGGTGCGGTGCATCCGTCTCGGTGCACCGCGCGCATAACCGTAACAATCTAACGCGTTATCTGCAGCGGTGCGCAGTGTGATGCGAGAAATCCAATATCTTCGGCCCACGTCCTTCCGCGATAATTATACGTCTCGTGAACGTATCACATGCACACGTTGTTTTATTAGCACTGCGTGTTTACCGAACACTTTCCACCACCGTTGTTCATTACGAATAATAAGACGTTACGAGTATTTCGAACCGTGTAAACGCGTAATAAAAAACCGCGCGCGCGCGCGCGCGTCATGTCGGCCACATCCGAATTGTTTATCGCGAAGCGGGTTTTTCTCGTCCTTTTTCCAACGACTACCGTCTACTCCTTTTCGTAGCGGTTCGGGTTACGCGTCACGCGAAGTACCCGCGTGTTTTACGGGTAAGCGTCGGGTCTCGAAAAAGAAACCGCGCGCTCTGTATGCAGCGGACAGTATTTCCGTTCCGTTGTGCTCTCCCACGCCGTTGTTTCGACGACCGGAACTGTCGTACCGGGAAAATGCGACACTCGCACAGGATCGCACGTCACCGGGTTCCGGTAGTCACGGGCCCCGGGAATGAAACGTTTTCCGTTGCGCGCCCGCTGTCGCTTTCGTTGAAAATCACGGACGACAATATCGTTGGGATATTCTCCTCGGACACCGGACACCTGGACCTTTCCCGTTCCACAACCGTCTCCTTTTCTCCACTACGCATAACCTTTTCACTAATCAATCATATCTCATATCACTTAATTGCGCACGAAACCGTATGCGACTTAAATCTCATTATTTTTCATATCATTCTGTTCCTCTTCTTCGCGAATCATTATTCTGCAAACTCTTCTCTTTCGGCTACTCTATCCCTGACGTAATCTTACTTCTCAATCTTTGTTCTTCTCCCGTCATCCCACTTAATTTAATCCTCAACGCAGTCGTCCACGTTTAAATTATTCCGATTTCTTTAATTTTATTGTAAAATATCTCTCCCGTTGTCACGCAACTTCAATAATTTTTAATCACTGTATTTTGATAAAAAAAAAAAAAAAAATACATAATTGTCAAGTTATAGTATCTTAAAAAAATAAATAAAATAAAACGTAATTTAATTATTTTTCCAAAGTGATCTGCGAAAACAGGAAAAAACGTTTATTAGCACATTAGTTTAGCACTTACGAAAGATAAAGAAGATGGTTAAAATCAGTAGAAGTATTTATTGTTCGCAATGAGAATATTGAGCCAAGGACAGAAAGGAATGGTCATTTATAATTAAGTTTTTTCTATTTCGGGGAAGAACATTTTTAAGAGTAAATTTAATGAATTCGTTAAAACGTATTCTCATACATTGGAAACAGTAAAATTGAATTTTTGTAAACGCAGACGTTAATATTAGCGAACAGGAACTGCGTTAAATCGTAGAAATACGATACAGCGGTGACATTAAGACGTGTTATTAGCAATGTATTAGGTGACCGTCGAATTGTAAACTTCAAATGGTAACATGCATTTGACAAAAAATATATTACACCCGTGATTTTTCACTCGAAAAGTAATAATAGACGTATCGTCCAAAAACTTAGAAAAACACGAGAACACCAATTCTGGCGTACGGTCGAAACGTATTGTTTTCGGGTCAGGATAACACCGGCAAAGACGTACGGGAGGGGGAGAGGAAACGCAAAAGACATAGACATTGTCCGATATTGATTATCGTTACAACCGCCGGCACCGGGGAAACGATTTGTATAGCATATAAATTATACAAACATATTGAACGCAGCCGGGTGGGTTGGACGCAGGGACGAGAGACAAGTTTTTCGTAAAGATCCCGCGTCCCTTACAAGGGTCAGATATATCACCATCGGGGTACAGTTCCTTCTTCTTTTCTTCTTGTTATTATTTATATGTTTTCTTCGTTCGCGTTTCATCGACAATACCAGTGTGCACAGTACACGCATCATCGATTCACGCGTACGCATGTGCACACACACGCGTATCCATTGATAGAAATTTTCTACGTGCGTACACGAGCACCGGAAATTTTCGCGCAATCACAATCGAAACGCACGACGTATTATTTATCAATGTCGTCATTAAAGGCCATACGGCAACAATGAGCGCGAGGTCGCCGTTCACAATCAGACGTCGAACAAGTTCTTGGCGGCGGCGTAAAAGCTTTAAAAGGTCTTCTCAAAGCGCATGTATGTGTGTGCGCGCGCGTTGGTTTGCGTGTGTGTGTGTGTGTACAACGCCAATCGCGTTGTCGTCGTGCGTTGTTCGGACACAATGGTTACCCGTTTCCCTGTCCAACCCAACCTAACCTGGGGCCCGAGGTCGGCGGCAGGACGAGGTTCGACGAGTCGTTGTCGCGTATACCGTATACACACTTATACGGTTTGACAAACGGACGTGTGTATAACGTATATTTATGCACACATATTATACACAAAAACCGTATTCGCGCAACACAAAGGGTGTCCCGCGGACTCGACAAAAGGATATAATGTATTATGTATATGTGCGAGTTAATGGTACACACACACACCACATACACATACAATACACACGTTATGTTCGTACGATGACTTACGTGGACGTGTGTGTGTGTGTATCGACGACAACAATTCGGATTAATGAAGTCAACTCCGAACCGAGTTTACTGTTTGGTCGCGTGAGTGTGTGCGTTATAATATATGCTGCGTGTTTTTGTTGACACGCACACACGCACACACACGCACACACACACGCTCACGCACACATACTCGTGTATCGCGAATTTGGCGATAACCGCGTCCTACCTCGTGATACTTTTGGGCCGGAAATCGATCGACTGGGCACGGGCTGCGAGCGTTACACAGAAGAGACCCACAACTACCGTAATGTTAAAACTGCGTTTGGTTCGTTGTGTACGTTTAAGTGTCTATATATATATATAAAAAAAAAAAAAATGAAAATAAGCTGATCGCCATCGTGGATATACGACATATATAAACGCAGGCGCTTTGCGTCCGTGATGCGAGTCGGATTTTTTCCCGGCGTTCGATGCCACTGGGATGGGAAATAACTACGGCCTACTCAGCGAATCGTCCCGGCTCTCCCTGGATCCGTCCACACGTCGATCACGCACCGTACGCTCCGTTTACCGGAACCCAACCCCGAAACTCCTGTACGTAATATTCTAATACCGCGTCCGTAGTGCGATCGTCCGGGTAATCTCACCGGACTTCGCGCGCACAACAAAACATTCCGCTCGCTACCTGTACTGCGGTGTACCCAACCCACACGTTGCTCGTCGCATAAATAATTTACAAAGTCGCGCGTGCGATTTCTATTGCCACCGATTACACGTGTAACCGACCGCGTATGCAAATCCCAATACGAATGCACTCGAACCCGTGTGGCGTGTCCGCGGTCGCTCATCGCACCACCGCGAGACCGGCGTAAAGGTATACCTTTAAAGTGCGATTCCTACGCGCACGACCGTCGTTTTCAGCCGTGCGCGGGGGGCAAAAATGAATTCCTATGAGCGACAAGCAACGTAGTACTATCCAGATGGTTCTGTTTAGCGAGTCTTTATTCGGTCTTCTTAACGTTTTACATTCGTATTTTAAAGGTGCGATATTCATATGCGCACGGCCGTCTTTCTGGGTGGTGCACTGCGAGTACTTATTTTTCTATTTTTAAACGTAGGTGATTTCCGACACCGTGACTAAGCCGCGCGGCGACGTTCGTTCCGGGAGCAGTCGAGTCACGGTCACGCCCTACGAATTACGACAACATTATTGTTTTAAACGGAAAACAAAAATGTCCGCCGAGCCTTCGCGTTCATTCGTTTTTCGCCGGACGATGATGTAAAGCTTGCTGAGCTTGTGAGCAAACATCCATTTTCATTTAACGCAGAGCACGAACCGTACAAATATCAAGCGGCCGCAGAAAACGTTTGGAACCAAATGCGATAGGTGTAAAAGCGCGTGTTCTTCGTCAATCTCTTGCAAACAAAGTAATGATAGTAATCGTTTTTTTGCGTCGTGACACAAACATGTCGAATGTACACTGATCGATTTTGTTGAAAACAATTCCTATGCACGCGTCTTCTAGAGACGCGCGGACGATGCGGCGCGATTTGATCGTAGCCGCGCAGGTACTACTTTACCTGTTTTTCAATACAACCGATTCCTATGACCACGGCCGCCGAGCGGCGATGACCGTTTCGAGAACACAATCAAACCGTACGAGCCGTGCGGCTATTCATGTTTTAATTTTCAAAGTTCGACATTTTATGAAAACCGTGTGACCCAAAATGTCTTCAGAAGTGTCATTCGCAGTAGAAGAAGACATACAATCGACTGAATGTGTAAGGAAACATCCGTGTTTGTATGACCTAAAAGATGCCAACTATAAGGATCAACAAATAAGGTACAATGTTTCGTCTCGGCATAAATGTTTATCAATCGGGACATATTTTGTGAAAATGTAAAATATGTAAAAAAAAAAAAGAACAATTAATTTTTTAACGATGAATATTATAACATTTGTATAATATACATTATTATATTATATAAACATTATAAATATTATTTTATTATATTATAATAAAATACATTATCAATATTTACGTTTTCTTTTATACAGTATTAAGATTTATTTTTAATTATTAGTTGGACGTAGAACACGATCCCGGTAAACGCAAGAAACCCTTTATCAGCGCCGGTATTCTGTAAAAAAGGATACAAAATTAGTTACAAGCTTGTATCTGTAGTCAATAATAGTATTCAAAAGCATTCTGTAATAATGGGATACCGACTGGTTATTATTTCGTATTCTTGTATCATTTACTGGGAGTTTATAGAAATAATTGTGGTTGATAAGAACAATTTTTAAATATTCATAAGTGATAAGCTGCATTGCTGCAATTTAAAAACTTTTCTGTAGTTTTCTTCATAATTTTACAAAATAAAATATAAACATTTTTTACATTTTCTATTATTTTATACTAACTTGCAGTTGTAATGATAATCCATTTTTACGTTTTCTATGCAGTCGTTGTATATTGGATAGTTTGTCAATAATGTATAAAGCCAAATTTTTTGAGATTCTAAATAATTTAGTAAAATCTTATTCACGTAAATCGAACGGATTGCATATGTCACTAAATCTTCGACGTTGGACTTTTAATGCATAAATGGCTTGATGTTCTTGTATTTCATTTAAAACCAATATATGTGCCACAAAAGCCATCATAAGATAAAAATAATATAACAGTCACAAGTCACAAAATGATCAATAGCATTTCTAAAAATGACTTAATTAATATAAGGATCATCAATTTTAATAAAAAAAACTTTATCTGTATTCAAAAAACATTGATATAAAATATTTGTAACCATACTATTGAGTGAGATACAAATAAAGATACACTGTTGTAGCCTTTGTATCTTAAAAATTGTTACAGAATACCCATTGGTATCAACATATACTCGTATGAGTATCGATTTCGGCGCCACTACGTATTACACATTAAGAAACGTATTAAAACGTAGTACACGTATATGGTATTACTAAAACTTAGTATTATTAGCACTAAAAGTAACTATATATAATTATTATACATTATGAGCGTTGGAAAATATATGATGACAAATTTTGATACAGGTAAAATATTGTGTCGTTATACTGTAAGTATTAATTGAAGTGACTAGAAACATTTTCTGTGTACTTGTATTAATACTTTATAGATGTTTCATAATTAAAGCATTTTTGTAACATTTGCGTTGTTACTATAGGCACTTGAAATTTAGTTTTAACTATAATTCAATTTAAAATTCAGAATAAAAAATGTACCTGTTGTTGTTTAAAGTTTATCATTCATGTGTTTATATATAGAAAACCATGAGTAATGATTTATAAATACTATGATTTTAATTTTTGATCGAAAACAGTTTTTCCGAAAACAAGTACAAATGAATAAAATTAGGGTTGAACGTTAAAAACCACTTTGTACATAAAGAAATCAACAAACAGTAATTATTATTACGATTACTCAAAACTTCTGGGATCTGTATACAAGTGAGTAGTCAATTAAAACGCATTTACGGATTTAATTTAAAAAGTTAATGAACATTTTTTGAAACACAACAATTTTGACATGCTAAAATTAGTTTTAACCCACCGTGTTAGAAGCTGTCAAGCACCTCCTGTCCTACATAAGTATATACTACAAGATACTACTCGAATATTCTGACGTAAATAATAATAACTGTATAGATTCAGGAACCTCCCAACGGCGTACTGTCTTTCAATAGCGGACAGTGTTTTTCGTTGGATCAATCGATATGATTATTATAATAACTATGTTCCTAACTGAAATAAAACCAAAACGTTTTCTTCTATCCGTTTAAGAGCTAAAAACTGAGCACATCGTTCGTTTAACGGCTTATTCGAAAAACCGTCGCCGTTTAATTAAATACGTTTTATCATTACGTATTATACGCGGGTAATTATGTGGTTTATAGTGGAAAGGAAAACAGCGAATCATCATAATAAAATATGAATATTAAAATGAACTCAACGCATAACTTTTAGATCGATTTACTAAATAACTGTTTGTCCACTTATTCCATTACCCTCGATAACGGACGTTTTTCGTGTTCTCTAAGATGCCCTGCGCTGTCGGAAGATATCACCGTGTACACTTACGTACGATAAACGGTTTAGTTTTACGGTTTTGCGGTCAACGATGTAGAAATGAGCCGGAAAGCGCCGTATCGACAACAATGTGTACACGTACGCTACATAGTATTATAATATATTGTTGTGTACCTTTGGACGAGTTACGAGACTACGAGATCGTTTAAAATCGGAACGCTTTGTGAAACAAGCTCATCGTTGCCCCAGAGGCTTTTCGCTGCTATCGCCAAGAAGTTCCGGTTGTTGATGCTGCCCGCAGAGAACCTTAGAATACTGCGATAAAGTATCTAGAGCACGTAATGTAATTATTCATGAATAAAGTACACACACAGGCTTACATATCCACCGGTTTCTCATCTGCAGATGAGTGTGCAGATAAATCTCTATTTCGCAAACAAATGATAAATGTCTCGACGGTGAATCTCCGAGCTTGATCTACCACACGAGATATCGGTCGAAAAAATACAAGTACAATATTATGTTTAACAGGGAATTATGCGGGCATTCTAGAAAAAAAAATAAAGGCACGTGCGCAAAAACAATGACGATAAATTTAATTTCAGAATTTTTATAGCTGCGTTTTCCTTCAACTCAACTGTACATCGTACATAACATACGGTTCTTTAGCGTTGAATCGCTTGTCGTGTCCGCGACCGTGTTTCATTGGTAACAAATTTACGGAAAGCCAGATTGGATGTCGACAATATTCTCTTCGTATAGTTTATTACACACACTACCACGACTAATTAATATTTATCATATATATGTATAAATAATCTGCATCCAATATATTTATATGTACAAATATATATTATACATAAATATACGTAATAGAATGTTGACTCTCAAGGTCGAATAATAATGCTTACCATTATTAACCGTTAAGTATTATAAAACGTTTGGAAAAAATTAAAAACAACAATTGACTTAAACAATCAATATCAAATTATACGGATATTTCGTAAGCGTATACATTATTATAAATTTACAAAAAAATAATATATTAAATTGATCGAATAGCGCGACGAGTAATTTTAAACAAAATGTAATAGCCGTTTGATGATTTTCCTGGGTGGAAATCTTTGGTTATTAGTGTGACATGGACCCAAGCCCAAAACACGGTTGAGCACGTTCATACATTTTACGTTGATTACGCATAGATAATTTATTGGCTCTAAAATAAAAAATAAACCATACCCATGTTTATGTTCCTTTTAATATCGAATAGAAATGTAAAAAATAAAAATTCCAAGATGAACGTTTGGGTCACAAGAGCGGTACATCTTATCAGTGCCTGATAAAACATTTATGGGCTCCTAGGCAATTAAAATGTTGGGCCCCCACAAAATTATGATTTAATAAAAGTCCAGACGCGTATATCCGTACTATTACTTTGTACGGAGACGTGAACGCTCGCGGACGAATTCGCGTGCGACGCGTAACAACGGCGGTCATCGAACAATACGCTCATAAGTAATAATTATTTATAATACTTTTAATAATTATTTGCATTTACTTACTATAATAATAATAATAATATAAGTTTTCCAATTTCTATAACGCTCACGTGCGCGGGCGCAGTCGGTCATTTTAAATAATATGTCCGGGTAACGGTGCACGCGACGATTGCTCGAACGTGCAAACTTCACCGCCGCATCCGGGCGAAAGCGTTTGTGGTTTATTCGAAACAATAATAATATTGTTAACACGTGAAAAGCTACATATAATTGTGACGCACTTTCGAGGGGGGGGGGGGGGGAGCTAGGTCTCGATCTCCACCAGCAGAAGAAATTTGTATCTGTCGGTGCGGCAATTGCCCGCCAAAAAATAGAGATGGATTGCTTGCCAGACGAATAAAAATAAATAAATCTTAATAGCTTGAATTTTTTGGAATTCAGTTTGTATTAGAGTTAACAGAAAAGTTATAACGATTAAATATGCCCGCGGTAAGACATTACATAATATAAAAGAAATGACAATGTTGGCCCTACGCGGGCGCAACTAAAAAAAAAACAAAGTAACAATTGAAAAAATATGTTACCCTCACAACGGAGTACAGCTGCTGGTAATCGTACAAAGCGCCTTGGTCGACTGATACTCGCGTAGCGTCCGACTGGTCTTACACCGACGGTACCGGGTTCCGTAAGTAAACGCTAAAAACTACGTGACAAACACAAGATGATGAACCAGCGCACGTGCGATCAAACGTCACCGACTGCTCACGACGAAAGACAAATCCTGTTAGCAGCAGTGGTGTATTGGTACATATATATTCATGGGTATACGCTCTAATAAAATATTGGATATTAATCTTAAAAAAAAAAAAAAAAAATGTTCTCGCTGCGCTCTAATGGAATACATTTTAGTCCCTAACACGTGTATGATCTCTAATAAAACTATGAAAATACAGCGTCACAGGATATACATTGGCCGCGCGTTATAAATCGCACGATGCAGATTTAAGAACCTCGTACCGAATGTCCACGTTCTACTTAATGAGGTCTGTTTTTCAAAATGTTACACTGTAGTCTTCAACGGTTAAATATTCCATTCAAAATTCGTAGTTCATTACGATTTTTTCCGACCAACGAAACGAAAGAAGTTCCATTTTGTTTTCGAGTTGTTTTAGGAGCGGGTTTACCCGTAAAATAATTTTTTACACTAGGCGTACGCTGAAAATCGAAAATCCGCTGACGGCTAACTGACGGCTAACCCACGTACCAATACACTCCTGTGTGAGCAGCGCACGAAGACAAGCGCACAATGGCCGCTGGTGATTTGTCTAAAACGGATTACCAAATTAAAGAAGAGCGACAAACGATTGTTCGAACGACGATTAGCAAACGGCCGAAACGGGAACACAATGTTCGACAAAAAACGTGGTTTTCCGGGAATAGCGCTGCGACGGCAACAAACGGGCAGTTGCGCTCGACACGGCGATCGACAGACGAGAGCGAGACGGTGCCGACGACATTCACCGAGAAAGCAATGGCCGCTGGACACCAGAATGAAGACAAAATGCTTCAGTGTTACCACAATGAAAAGAGAACAATCGAACTTAGGAAACTTTTGTGACACCGAGATCATGACTTGGACAAACACGCAAAACATAATCGGCAATTACTTGAAAACGTATGTAACAAACACATTTTCGTACGATCGGTAACGATGCAAAGCAGCGTAACGCACCGTTTATAATCCCAACACTTTTTATGTATTTTTTATAATATTATTAAACTACTTATTTTTCAGATAAATTTGAACACCCAAACCACCAAAATAATTTGAAAATACACCACTGGTTTTATGCAACAGACATTTAGAAGATGAAAATGTAATTAAGTATTTTTTCATTTTTAGATCACTTTTTTTTTTTTTTTAGTTTAAACACAAATTTATTTATTTAAATAGCTTAAGAATTATACAACAATTAATAATATTATCAAATGATTATAATTTAAATTTATCAACTTTTATTAATCGTCATCGCATCGAGTAAAATGCTTCAAACCTTAATTTTTTTTTTGTAAACTATAAATTTGGTACTTACTAATACAACGCATTGTATGAGTAATATTTTTATAATATTTTTCGATGGTTTTATTGATACTTAAAATTATATAATATATATACAAATAATAATAATAATAATAATAAATTGTTTAAAATATTTCCGAGCCCTAATTATGACCTACCGATAATGCGTCGAATTTAAGCGTATTCCCGGTATTTGCGGGCTTTTTTTTGAATATGATTAACAGAATTATTATTTCGAAAACCGTTACTCTCCGACAAGTTGAACGCGATACATACGCTTCAAATGTCATCAATCGAATAGGAGTGCTGCGAAACAACGCACGTAAAACGAATACTAAAATATTTTCTCCGAGTCAAAACTCGATACGAAGACGTAAAACACCTTGTCGATCAGTTATTATTGCTGAGTAATCATGCGAGTTCACGGAACAAGTTTTTAATTGTTGCAGTGAGTTTTCGAACATATTTTGACACTGACGAACGAATTAACCTAATGTAACCGTTTCAATCCGTATTCAGTTTTCTCGGTAACCATGAATCGTTACGGGTTTTTCACGTCCTCGAAGAGGTTCTATAGCGGAAACGTGTTTCATATTGGAAAATATTGTATACGTTAAATACATAATGCACGTACGAAGCACACACACAACGTTGAATGCGATAAATAAATGCAAATACAACATTAAATGTTTTCGCGTTTACTATACACATTTTATACTATACGATAATAACGATTTTCGTCTACAGGATGGACGCTAAAAAATAATGGTATTATAAGTTAAAATCAAAAAAAAAAAATAAAAAAAAATAGTACCAATGTACTTATAGGCAGTAACCTGTAAGTATGCAAATATATATATTATACGAAATGAAATCCTATAACAGAACGGTAATGACTACCGTCTTAGATTTGTATCTCACATATTATGACTTCTGAACAAATACGTCGATATGCAAAATCATTAAACTCGCAGTCATGGTTGTAATATATTTTGAAAAAAAAAAAAAAAAAGAAAACGGTAAAATCATATTACTATACACGCGAAAGGTTAAATTATTAAACGAGTATCTCAGCCAAACAGCATCTGTAATAGTGTAAAAAATGAGTGCAGTAGGGAGGGGGGGATTTTCGGTATTGAGATTTACCTGATAAAGAGTTTAAACAAGAAAGGACAACGGTGGTAAAAATCTACTCTACAATAATATAATAATTTTTATGCGATGCTCGCTCGCTCGAGACGAAATAATGATGTGGGGTCGGTCATTTCGTTAACTCGGTATGGAATAACGCGAACGTTGTTGTAATGGTGATCTGTACACAACGATAATATTTTAATACAGTCACGGTGACGGTGAACGATCCTCTGCGGACCGAAACACCTAAACGTGGAATGACGATCGCAATCGAATCGGAGAAACGAAATTACGATAAAACAATTTTTTATCCGTGGCATTAAAACGAGAATATTTTGAAACATTTTTTTTCCCCAGATGAATATTTTAACAGACTAAACGCGCTTATGTCACACAGGTCTGAACCCAGTGGATAAGAATGACCATTCGACGAACACCCACTGGCTAAGCCATTTAATGTTTCAGAACTCAAAAAAACCAAAATATCAACTACAAACTAATTCAAAAAATATGTATTTCAGTAATACAACTTATTTTAGATACAATGAATCAAAAAGATATTCGAGTTGTTAGGAAACTAACTAACAACATAATATACTATCTGATTTTTTTCTTTTTTTGACCATGATCGTTTTTCCCCGTAACCCTTCATATTATTAATAATGTTTATTTTTTTAATATATATATATATATATGTAGTGTTTAATGATGTTAAAGATGCTTAATTGTTTAATTATAGTTTTAAAAATTTACTTTTTAGAAAAATTTGAACTCCTCTCAGAAAAAAGAGTAAGCAAACCGTATAAGTACGTGTATCGTGTCTAATTGTCCGGTTGGAATCACGCGTACAAGTCTCTCTCTATCTCTCTCTCTCTCTCTCTCTCAAAAAAAAAAAAAAATACAATATAATGTTGTAACAGTTACATACAGTGGTATACATAATATATTTCTTCATGACCGAAAGAACGCGATCGCGTTGAATATTATTCAATGTTCGGGTTTTTTATTTGTAAGATTAATAAAATAATAATAATAATAACACATAATAAAACTATATATAATATAATAACGTCGCGTTAAAATTGCACGTGGAGAAAAGGCGGACGTGGGAATAAACGTTTTTTGAACTGTGCATACGAATAGAACTGTCAAAGGATAAGGATGAGGAGGAGGAAACGAAGAAATCCTATTAAAACGTATTACGATTTTTTTTCCCTACATATACCTCCTACCGTTTTGATAAATCGTGTTATGTCATGTGATGTTATTTTTTAATTTTTTTTCCTATATTTCTTTTCGCCCGCGGTAACTCCCTGACGGCACCCAAAGTCTCACCCGTCAAGCCATGCTCGCTCATACTATATTGTGCACACGGGCACTTTTTTTCTCTTGTTTCTCTCTCCCCCGTCTTAATGGCAATTGTCGCGTCATTGACCGGAATCGATAACATCCCAACGATATATGTACGTATCTAAATAACAACACTCAATTCGTAATCAACATTTTCGTTACGAAGGCGTAAACAATTGTTCCATACACATTTATTAATTCAGCGAGAATATACAAGGCACAATGCGCCAGGATCTCAAACGTGAGATTTTATTTTGAGAAATAATCTGCAGATGAAGGCACTAGACCTACTTAATGGAAAAAATAGTATAATATTGTGATTATGCAATAAGAAATCAAAAACATTTCATATTCAAATATTGAATTATATTGGTTTGTATTTATGTATATTATACGAATGTTAAAGAAAATTATGAAATCGTTTATTTAGAATATTAACTATATAGTATATTTGTCAATTTTGCTCCTCCTCTAGTGTTCGAAAATTCCATGAAATATAAAATTGTAAAATATTTCGGTATTATAATACAATTATATTTTTTTTTTAAATAAGATTTATTTTTACGTATAATTGTCATAACTTATAGTCATAATTTTATAATATTAGGGAAACAATCACTAACTTATTAGTGATAGTATTTTTTTGTATTATACATTCAAAATGGTATTCAAAATTATTTTTATTGGCAAAAAACATAATGATTCAATATTAAACATTTATATACACACAAGTTTCGCTGTATAAATAGCTGAAAATAAGACCCCATATAGTAATAATACTGTTTACCAGTCTTGTAAAATACGAGTACTTGAGTAAAAGTATTTTATTAAAAATATTCAAATAATTTTCATGTACTCTGATACGTGTTTTAAATAGAAACAAATACTTGGACGTAGTATCCTAAATACTTTGCCAGAATATCTGTATTTAAAATCAAATATTATTTCAGTTCTATCAAATTAAAATAGTAAGATGATTTGTCAATTATATATTTATACTGTACTAATAAGACTTATCAACTATTTGTCCGTGCTGTATATTCATATAAAATCAATATTTATAAGTGGCATATTCCAGATCATTACATTACTAAGACACCAAAACCTGAGAACCTAATTTATAGTTTGTAACATTAAACACTACTATGGCTATAATATATTACTCCGTTCTCTTCGGACGCCGTAGGAGAGGACTGTTCTGAGAGAAAATAAATATTCACGCGAAAATTATACGGACTTTCAGACAGATCGTCCTTTTCGTACGTTCGACGATACAATATTTAGCGGGACGTTCCAGGCTTTCCCGGAAAAAAAATTAAAATTAAGTTCAATCGGAGAAACGATCCTCTCGTCGGTTTCCCATCATCGGGTAATTACGTCGATGAAAATTTACTACAACTTACCCATTCTCAGGACGACGGTATTATTTTATATCTCAGCACGTCCATATTTCTCGTATCGAAATGATAGAATAAACGTATCAAAGACCGCAGCGCCGAAAACAAATATTATATTTCCGTTTACGCGATTGTTTATTCAAACGAAACGCGCACCCTCACGCATCGCTTTTTGAATCAGTTCTGAAAAGGTTTTCAACCCACGTCCGTGTCATTCGCCGATTCTGCATAGAGACCAGTCGTACTACTGTTTCCATAACAATACGATTCGAACACGCGTTTTAATTCTTTGCAATCGTCGCACGCTTAGATTAACTTAAACAAAAAAAAAAAAAAAACACCACTAAGTCAGGTGCGGTGTAACGTATTAGTGACGTACGCGGTAACAAATTAAATTCACTAAATCTATGTACTACGTTTTCTACAGGTACTTTAATTTCAATATTAGCCATGCAGCGTGTATACATTTCAAATTACATCGCGCGTTTATCACGTCGTACGGTGAAGTCAAGATGTGTTTACCGTCCAGGCAATGTAAATTCGAACATAATAAATTCCATTAAGCGAAGTGACGTTGTCTGAGCGTTGTAATATATTGTATTTAATTCGAAAACGATAAATTAAAAAGACATAGGGAACCAGGGGAATGGCGTGTCGACCGGACAGCTTCTTCATAACGTTCTACTATTGTGTACAAGAAATTAAATACTCGTTTGTTTCTTAAAAAACAATGAGTTGTCCGTCGGGGACTGTGTACAGTAGACAAAGGAATATTAACAAACCATTCGAACATCAGGTGAAACGGCGCACCGGAGAAAAGGGTTCAATCCCGTGCTGTGCAAGGACTTTTGATTTCATCGATCCAGGATCTTTTGTTACGCGACAAACAAATCGTTACAGGCTTATCGGTGCCGTTTGTTAATAGTTTAAATATCACTTGCGTGTAAGGTTTGTAATTCAAAAAAAAAAAAAAAAAATAGGAAAGAATAATGATTCGCGCCTCACGTAGTTAATGCAAGAGAAGGGATGGCTAAGCTGTATAATACTATGACTTTGAAAACAAACGAATGGCGACTCCGTGTCCCGGTGCGCCCTGGCAGCTTTATGCATCCGGGATAACGATATAACGTCGCGACTTTTGTCGTCGTCCGTTTCAATATTTCTATTCTACTGTAATACAATCATTTTTCTTTTGACGTTTTTCGAGCGCACGCGTGTGAATACGTGACGGTATTAACTACGCGCGGTACAACGCACCGCGCGCGCGCAAGACAATCGAAGCCGTATTATTATACTCTCGTAGGATAACCGAACGTTTCCCGCACCGAGAACGACCGATCTACGCGCGTCTTTTATGTCCGTTGAAAAAAAAAAAATGTGAAATATATAAACGACGAGATAATACAACGCGTGATAATAATAAAAATGATAATAATAATAACAACGACTTGGACGCGTATTCTAAGCTCCATTGTGCGCAGACGTGCGGCGTGTACTGTTTGTCCGGACGATCCTGACGTCGGCGCTGGTCCGAGGATTACGCTGCCCCCAAAGGCATTATACGACACGGCCAGGACTTCTATTCACTTATATTGTGTACATAGATAACTATATGAAGATATATATAGGGAGAGAGAGAGAGAGAAAGAACGAAAGAAAAGTATAATTATATATATATATATATACGTATAAGTATGCGATCACTTAACCCCTATTAATAAGGATCTGTACTCACGCGTTCTTTATTCTTCATTTCCCAGTTAAATTTATCCTTAAGGTTTTGAAAAACGACTGTGACACGAGATTATAATGTGGCTTTGGTAATAAAATGTTTTTGTATACTTAGTTTATTACACGCATTAGGTAAACCACCTAACACCCCCCGTCAAAGCCCCAATTCAAAATAATTCCGTCAATCCACTACACCACGTTATCACGTTCTCTTTACACAATAAAAACATACGCCTGCAGTAATATCTGTTTAACAATGAAGACTGACAACATTTACCCGGTTTGCCAAAGAGTTCATCCCGAAGTTCCGAACTCATCGTCGGGTTCGATCTGGTGATTGTACGTTTGGACACATTTACCTTATATCATCTCGGACAAGACACGCGTATAAATTATTTGCTACAAAACATCGAATTGGGAAATTCTAAAAAGAAAAGTGGTATTTTCAATGGAAATCCTACCTAGTCTGCTGAGTCAGTTAACTAGCTGAACTTTTTTAGTCGTTTAAATAATTGCTGATCGCGGTTTCTGTGCAAGACCAAAAACAAAAGAAACTTGTCATAAAATTTAGAACGCATTACATGATTAAAATCAATATTACAAATTACAGGATACATACTATTGGTGAATTGCCAGTAAATGATCGTAAACCAGAACATTCTGGTTCGCCTCTAAATATGGACCGGAATGGTATAAAAAATATTCCTATGCGAGGCAGTGTCATACTAATCGATGTTCCAGTGGCCAAATGTTTGTGAAGCACCACGTATACTATACCAGGAAATCTGTAATATTACAATTTTATATCTTGTATGATTAAATTATTCATTGGTCCAACCGAACTCTATAACGAATTGAAATTATCTTTGAATAATTATCAATTGCCTACCTAATTCATAATTCACGTTTAATTACATCTCAGACGTATGATATCGTAGTACAGCTACTATGCAGTAATATTTTTTTTTACCATTCAATTTTGATAAAATGTTCGGTTTTTCTGGTTTACAGCTATATAATAATATTAACTTCGTTAAGTCTCATTTGCAGTGGAGCTGGAGAATAACGTGTTGAAGGGAAGGTTTCCTACTCAAGCTTTCGGTACACCTAAGGTATTAACGTTTTTAGAAGCATACGCAATACTCATACGAAACAGTACTTACTTGCACTCAAGCGAAAACATGTTCAAATCGTTATACAACGCGTTCCCGTATGTTTACGTGTACGTTCACGTATGCATGATATACATGTGTAGAAGCCCTAAAACGGGGTGCGAAAACGATTCACAAAGTTTTTTTTATTTTTCTCTTCTGTCTCGCCGCGGGCGCGAATTAACGGTGGGCTGTAGTACCGAAACAGCACTTAACGGCGTAATTTTTTTTTTTTTTTTTTTGCTCACTCGTCAGCCTATTGTCGTCGCCAACGCTGCCAGTCGTCGAATACGGACCGAAATCGCGTTAAATCAAAATGTACGTCGTCGTTTCTCCCATCGTCCGCACAACCACCACGTTCGTTCTTTTGTGCCGTCGTATATGCACGCGTGTGCCCAATTTGCATAAATTGACGGTCGCTGACGAAAATGAAATCTTCGTAAATCG
Organism: Sipha maydis; assembly: GCA_034509805.1. Taxonomy (NCBI): domain Eukaryota; kingdom Metazoa; phylum Arthropoda; class Insecta; order Hemiptera; family Aphididae; genus Sipha; species Sipha maydis. The sequence continues at coordinate 76,002 of JASXSY010002771.1, forward strand.
CATTACGGCCGCGTGTCCAGTCGACCGATCGGTTGTATGCTATTCGACTACGGTCGAATTCGTATTCGTAACGTTTTAAATGGTTCAAAAGAAAGTTCTACTATGTGATATGCTTACAGAGCTTTCGGATGTTGCTCGGTTTTGGGTTCTGGTGGAAATGAATGTCTACGAGTGGATTTGGGTGAGGTAAGCGCATTGTATTTTTTCTACAGTACGAAAACCATGTCCGAGAAGAAAATTATTAGTTGACTACTATTTTTAGGAACGCAAAGGTTCATAGAAAAAGGAAATAAATAATAAACCAATAACTAGAAACTAAATAAAAAAATAATTGATAAACGTAATAAAAAATGCAGGTGTTCGAATGACGTAAAATAAAAAAAAAAACTATTGTTAAAAACATTTGAAAATCATCAAGTGTACACAGGCGAGTAAGATGCACGGTCAGGCCGCTGTCGATGGTGATACGATTAACAAACATTTGATCGGTTTATGTTTACATATTATACACATGCAGTGTAACATGAAACGCGTGAAGCAGTGAATTTTTTTTAACTACACAATAAGACGACAGAAATGTCGTCCGATGAAAACATTTTGTCACCTATAGCTGATGGTATTTTGAAAGACTGGACGAAACACAATCAATTTAAGAAAGTAGATTTTTTTTTTTTTTTTAAATTATTTAAAAAATATAATTATGTAATGAACGACTGATTAATTCGTGTATACTCGTAGTACAGTATCTCGCCATGTTATGGATGTTCAATTTTTCTACCAGACTTTAGATTCATTTTTGACGGTTGCACGAAGCGAACGTGAAATACTACCATCATAATTTTACCGTTCATACGAATATACATTGACTATTTCGAGAGAAAACAAAGTTTGTCGCTCGGTGAAAATTCTTTAAAAATCCACTGACGTTTAGTATATACATGGTGTGTACGTAAAACATTGTTGGCATAGTGAACAGTTTTTGAAAAAAAAAGTGCAAGAGCCATCGGACCTACACAAAAGCTATTTCGTGAATCAGTTACAATGACAACGTAACTTTTTCTCACGAGAAAATCGCTCGCGTTTCGTCGTAATATTTTTTTTATGCTCGATTCACATATTTTCTTTGTACATTTTTGCTCCGATATCAACCGTATCGTAATTGTCGTCACCATAAAATGCTTGGTAAACAGTTGAACCAGTTTCAAGTTTTGAATAATTCGGACGGTGTTAGAGTACGATGGTTATCGTATAACGTGTGTAAATATAAGACTGTTGCACTACAAATCGAAATTCACGGACACATTCTTCCAACCACCTGTAATAATAATTATTTTAATATATTGTGATGTATACTTATTCGATTGAAAAAAATATATTAGAATATGCTGCTCGAACAAAGATAAAATTTTATTTTAACGACGTTTGCCAGCGAAGAAACGGCAATGCGTCGACTCAACATGGTTATTATTATTATACTTGTCGTCGTTGACATCGCACGACGGGCAATAAACAGGCTAAATCATTGGCGCCGCGGAACGGTGTTGGTATATGTATATTCATTATCTAAATGGTGGCGAAACTCGTTTTCAAAACGCACCTTTGACAAGGGGAAGAGGGAAGTGACATTCTCTCTTCTTACATTATTATTCTTTCGTCGAATATAATGTTAATAATATGTATTATACAAAACACAGCAATAATGGGTTGACTGCGCATACGCTAAACAAAGTCGATGGCTCATGCGATGTATGTTTGTGTTTTTAGCATAAAATAATAACTATAATAATAATAATAATAATAATAATAATAATAATAATAATATAATCGTATTATTATAATAGGTTTTCGTTCGTTTTTCGTCAATATTATTTGTCTCTTCTCTCATAGTCCTATACATACGTATAGTTATAGTTGTAATTCGACGACGGTTCTGATGAGTTACTGTTATTACATTGTTTTTGAAGACTGGTTAGGTTAGTAACATTATTTTATACATCTACAAAACGTCCGTTCGTCGACCATGTATGAGACACGTGCCAAAATAAAAGTATTTGAATAGTTTTTTTATTTTATTTTATTTTTTCTATCTCGTTGCCGTACGGTTATAATTGTATATTTCATAATAATGTAATTCGACGGAATAATGTGATTCGAAAGAATCCCTCCCCTCAGGATAAGACTTACTTTGGCGTTTACGGAAGACCATTAACAGAATACGATCGGAAGAATTTACCCTTACCCTTTTTTAAAATCTACAAATACTTGCCATATATTTTGTCGAAATTCAAATTTCTTTTCTGTAATACGTCCGATTACTGACAGCTGGTCAATCGTTGATTTACTTTTTCGAAATCCACATTGATAGTCTTCGATGCAATCCTCTGCAATAGGTTGCAATCGCTTCAATAAAATTCTTGCAAACAACTTATACACTGTATTTTGTAGGGCGATTCCAATGTAGTTGTTACACTCTGATTTGTCTCCTTTCTTATGTAGTGGGATAATAATAGATTTGTTCCCCTCCTCTGGAAGCCTTTCTTCCTTCCATATGGCCAAGCACAGTTCATGAGTATTTTTATGTAGTACCTCATCTCCGTATTTCAGTAGTTCGGCCGGAATACCATCAGCACCAGGTGCCTTCCAGTTGTTGAGACTGTTAATTGCCATCTTGGTTTCATCTACAGTAATTTCGCATATCTCCGGTTCAGCCCTATATTCTTCCCATCGAGGTATTGGGTTCTCTGTTACTTCCCATTAAGCAGTTTTTTAAAGCGTTCCATCCACCTACCTATTTTTTCGTCGGTTTCCATCAATATCCTCCCATCTACACTCTTGACGGCTTTTAACGTAGGATTATGTTTTTCGTACTTCCTAATTTTCGTGAAAAAGTTTCGCATCCTAGCCTGCGAATAATCTTGTTGGGTACTAATTAATAATTCGTTCATATAATTCCTCTTTTCTCTTCGTACAGGTTTTTTTACATAACCTGCGTTCTTGTTCAAAGAGTTATTTCGCTTATAGTATGTTTGACCCGAGATTGTTTCGCCGTAAGTTCAGCGGAATAACCGAGGACTTGTATGCGTCGACCGTTGCCGGCGAAGTGCCGTCGCATCGCTTTACAGGACAGACTCTTGCTGAACACCTGCCTAGTCGTTGGCGGATCGTACATTTGTCGCGGTTATTCCCTCGCACGATTTTCGCCAAGTTACCGCTCGCAGTCGCCGAACCACGTGCAATACTATCGTCAACGTTTTCATGTGTTCAGTGTATCATTACGTTTCTCGCGTGCATCTGCAAATCAACGAATAAATTAACACCGCGAGCGCGTTATAACGTCGCACAGAGTTCGGGACGAAAATCTGTAAACGAACATCGCGTTGCCCTTCGACGGTAACGACGGTACGAAATCTTATTCCGTGCAGCAGCAACAGCGGTTCGCGTTTCTACGACATTGTTGTGGAAACGGTCGTTTTACGCGCGCGCTTTAACGCGTGTTACATCGCGCGCACTCGCTGCGTAAAAAACAACATAATAATATAATGTACCGTCGTCGTCGAGTTTGTTTGAGAAGAAAATAAAAAAATAAAACCTTGACGGAGTGAGTACGTGTGTCCCCCGTACGTAGGAAACGAACAACGCGAAACGACTGTAAAATAATAAGAAAAAAAAAAAAAATGATAATTATATTAATAATAATAATAAGAAGAAAAAACGCCACGAACGTTAAAAATATCTAGAATACCGCCTATAACGAGTACTTGTTTTCGTGCACACGAAACGGCATTGGGCCCTCTCGTCGCAATAACATAAATATCCTTGTTTATTGCTATTCATCGCGTTGCACGTCACCGCGTCAATATCGTCCTACGTCGAGTCTCAGGCGGTCGCGCGCGCGTTCCGTACTATGTTGTAATCATTGTCGTCACTGATCCTACACCCCACTGCACGTCGCGGTATTGTTTTCCGAGTTGTTCTTGTACGCGATATCGCGCGAACGGAATACATTACGTCCGAGCGCGCTACCCCACGATACGACAATCGTCGAGGTCGCGGGACGCGTGTTGTGATCGATCGACGTGCTTAAAAGGAGTTTGTCTGACACTGGCGTTGATTTGTTGCTGGGTACCAGCGCCTAGCGGTGGTATTGCTATACGTTAGACGTTTGCTCGATCGCGTGGATTTCAGCGGGCTAACGTATGCAGGGAGTGCTACGAGCAAGCTACGACCACCGCGCTCCTCTTATTTGCGATTTTCTCACTTCCTTTACTTTTTATTTCGATCATGTTCAATTGAAACCACTGTTTTACGTACCGGTCTTATCAGTTCTATTATTTCGTAATTTTATGGTTTTTTTTTTTTTTTTATGATATTGTTTGAAAATTGTTTGATTCGTGGTAAAGTCGTACGAAATAAATAGATAAGCGGTTTGGCGACATTTCATCGCTGTTCGTAACGGTTTTATACGTTGCCTACGTAGCACGGGGGCGCATACTATTATTTTTACTGCTACCACACTACTACCGCTACAGTACTATCGTCATCCGCTCTTCCGCCGCGGGCGCAGCGACCCGGCGAGAACAATATAATTAATAACGCGCGTGGTTTCTTTTATATTTCGCTGGTTGGGCGTGCATAAATAATATATAACATATACGTCTCTGCGCGTATTGTCTGCAACGACTCGACGAACCGCTTTGGGGAAGGTTCTTCGGCCGACGACCTAAACGCACACACACACACATCCACTGTGAGGGGGCGGGTTTAGAGGAGGACTGAGGAATGAAAACGCGAGTAGAATACACTCTTCGTTTTAAACTCCATATCGTACTACACGAATCGTCGTATAAAAACGTGTACTACATCGTTGTTTTGATTCGTTAACGGTTGAACAAATGTTCTGTTCTGCAGAGGATACAATTATGACTCTACTCTGTGGAATCTAATGACGTATACGACGTAAGCCTAATCGCCAATCGTTGCGATAATGTACCATGCAAGTGGTGGAGATATAGTTCAGGATTACATATCTCTCTATCTTTCTCTTTCTTTTTTTATACGTCTTATAATCCATCTTCGATAAACAGGATCCTTCAAAGATCTTGGCGTACTGCAACTAAGACGGACGAAAAATCGTATAACACATCTCGATCGCTTGTCCGCGGCAAAAGAGTTCGTATTTTTTCGACCCATCATCATATGCGTCCATCGCGATCGCGGTCGCAATTAAATACGGTAAAAGAAAAATATTAAGATCTACACGTGTATTGGATCGCGTCGCCGACCGTGTGTAAAAGTACTTGTTTGAACAAAGGATAAATTGTACACACCACCACTACCACGGGAATATATAGCAAAGTTCGACCGCGAAGTGTCCGTTGAACCGCGGACTGCGATTCGTGATCGTGTATACATACCATTAACGTATTGACTATAATATTATTATGGTGTTTTGACGTTCCAAACACTTTCTACGCCCGTCAACTGTAATATTCCAATATGAAACTCTCGCGCGCGCACAGTAACAACACGTTTGAACTTTTGTAAGACCATCCATGTTATCGCTTTACGCGAACACGGTATACATTTTAATACAATATTTGATACCTTGTACCGCGGTGTGCAATAATAATATCAAAAAAAATAAAAAAAGTCAACAATTTCAAATCGCACGTATTTATAATAAATTTTTACAAAACAATTTTATAAATTATAATGTGCATGGTGGTAGATAGTACAATGATTTATTATAATATTTCTTTTCGAACGTTAATACAACGACGCGAAATAATAATTATAATAATAAAGGTGACGTATTTTTTTTTTTAATTTTTTTTTTTATTTATTCTCCGTGTATCATTGAAAACCCGTACGTAACCGGACAACCGAGCAATCCGACGATGTTCTCAACTTGTCTATTATACTATATATTATACTGCCGTCCGACCAACGTATACTACCTATCTCCTCCGCGTATAATAATATTACATAAATTATGCACGCGCGAATGTATACACGGTTTGTATTGGACGGACGCGTTGAATAATGCGTTAGATGCGTTATAACGTGTCCGGAGCGCGGATTATAAAAATAATAATAATAGTAGTAATAATAAAACAGATATGTATCAAAGCATTTTTGTAAATGTTGTTGGTAAAAAATAAAAAAACCGGTTTGTTTTTATTTTCTAGTTAATCGTTTAATGGTTCGCAGGGAAAATGCATTTGCATTGTAAAATTGAAAAGTCTAAAAGCGAAACGACTGCGATATATTACACTGCGCTGCACATACAACTGCAGCGGCGTGTGTGTTTGTAAACCACGCGAGACCGCGGATTCGCGGGAATCGAGAAAACTTTTAAAAACTTCCCGATAAAAAGCGTTAAGGTCATGTACATATGTGTGTATTCAATTGACAATATAATAATATATTTTATATTGTATCCGTTCGTGCATATTAAATTGTCGATTGTGTATTTTATTGTACGCGCGACCGGTACGGTGCTCGTACGTTCGATAAATGCAATAAACACCGCGAGCGACTGCGAGAAAACGAAGAAAAATATAACGAAATCGAACGGAATCACGTGGGCAGGAGGGGGAGACCGGGTGTAATTAGTTGATGGATCACGCGTGTAAATAATTAACTTATTACGAGTCGGCGGAGGCACAGAGTTGCCGCAGCGACGCGCACGACGCATTCCATTACGCAATATTCAAATGTGTTTAAAACGAGACGTGGGATCTCAACGATTTCGATCCGATAACGCCGCGTTGCGTTAGCGTTACAATATTATTACGCGCACGCATTATTCGAAATGCAATAGCATCTGCCTCGGCAAATGGGTTTTATCGGAACGAAAAGCTGCAGCTAAATCATAAGTACGAGCGCGGTCCCGTACGGTTGTCGCGTCGTAATGTATTCGTTCGATCCGCGGGCAGCTGCGCTCGCGTAAATAATTAATAAACCGTCGCCGCCGCGCACCACGGTAAACGTGTACCGCAGTGTATTCGGCGTAGTTGCACCCGAACATAAGTTATGGTCACCGACCTTGGTCGGGTTACTCGTTCGAGTTGTGCGAGCCGCTACTTAACTTAAAGTAATTATATTAGTCCAGCTACGGTGCGTGGTTACCGGCAGGAAAATGTAATTCGATTAGAACGGCGCTAAGTTAAACACGTTACTTGTATGGCCTTTTTTTCTCTTCTCTGTAATTCCTTTTTGTGCAACATCGCTTAATATTAAGATATGCATTATTTACGAAACGCGCTCAATCGGTGCTCTATAAGTAAATTATCCGTGTGAAATGCGCACGAGACAAAACGCACGATTCGCACGTCACTGTAAAGTTATTGTTTGATTGATCTTGTTTTATAGGAACACTTCGATTGAACAGTGCGTTAAATGTTTAAGAAATGCAATAAGTCTCCTTACAAAACAATGAAATTACTGAAGTAACTCTAGCTGCTGCTCGTTCCTCAACTCAAATATCTGTAAAAAAAACGTTACCTTGATCAGATTGGGAGGAAGAATAAGTACAATCGTATCCGGATCCTATTTAAATACACATATATATACATATTTCAATCCAACTCTATTATATTTCCGAGAAATAAACCTGCGCGTGCTCCATCTGTCAATATATAATGGCAACATCACCCCAATTATAAAGGAATATTCGCGTCGTCTCACAGTTCAAAAAAATCTCTTCTTGTAATTGAAGTAAAAGAATCACTTTTGAATGAACAGCGAAGCGACTGTACAATAAAAAGAAAAAAAAAAGCAGTTTATAACGTATAGACGTCGAGGATAGAAAACCGATTTATATCATATATTATTATGGCTGCACATAGAAAGCAAATATATGATAGTATAATGGTAATCGCGTAAAACGCGGAATATAATGTAAAACATATTTTCCCGGCACAGATTGACTAGATCCCAGTCGGAGAAAAGAGAGAAAATAAAAAAAACGGATTGATAAGAATGGAGTACGTAGTGGGCAAAAGAAAGACAAGGCGAAATCGAAGCCTTTTAGACGGTTTTCAAGTTCCTACAAGACGCCGAGGTAACTTGTCCGCGTTTAGCATTCCTTCGAACCATACAAACACACACACACATGTGCAATGAGTAGGCTAAGCGCTAAACGAACACAGCGCGTTGGCCCTATGCCAGCCTATCTACGACACATCTTCGCCGCATTTCTCGTGTTTGCCCGGAACGACATGACACACACACACACACACACATACACACACACACACACACACACACACACACACGCACACATACACACACACACACACACATACACACTGCGAGTACCTAAATGGAAGAGAAGGGAGAAGCGGGGCTTGGGATGGTCGAGCTGAAGACGTATATCGACAGCGAAAGGAAGGTGTATGTGTGCTTGTCCATTATACAGAAAAAAAATAATAAAGGAGAACATTTTATCAATACTATTGTTTCACATGTGAGAAATCTTCATGTTACCCACTTCGATATCAGATAGTTTTTTATCACATACGGTACTACATAAACTATAGTGCTAAACCATTAATTTTATTGTGTTCTAAAGCTTAATTAGTTTTTTTTTCATTATGTCAATAAACTAGGAACATTTACCACCTACTCGTTTACTTATTACACAAAGATTAAAAAAAATAATGTTGTGGACACTTTATAAATAAACTTACTTTTGAAAACCCAAAAGAATCCTAGAAATTAACCATAAAAGATGTTCCAAACGGGACTTTCGAATTATTTAATATAGGAAATATGAAAAAAAAAAACTGAACAAAATTACTGGAAGAAAACACTTGATATCGAGTTCTTAATTCCAGCCAATTTATTAGCACGAAAAACGAGCATAATTTTCATAAATCATTTGTATTCGTGCACATCAGATATCATAGGAAAACATCTTCGTCACATATGTTATCTGTGCGACATCGTAAAGAACGTCCATCGAACGTTCGGTATTTACAAGCAACTCTGTGCATTTTTATTACAAGAAAAACGTTACTCCTCGACGCGTGATCGAGATGCATGACGAAAAACGTATTGTTAGGTTTATAGTCTTACAGAAATGGAAACCGTTGATAACAAAAATAAAATATTAATCTGGTTCAAACAGCTCGGACATCTGAAAGGATTTTAACCGAGGAAAATTACACCTAATTCTTTTGCATAAAATGTTGTCTACTCTTCTTCTTTCTCTCTTTTCCTTACACACACACACACACACGTATTTTTTCTTAATAACTGGTTTATACACCGGGTACATCGTAAATCGTTTATTTCACACCAAAAGATATATATTTTATTTATTCGGTCGTACTGCGCGTTGCTACTAAACGGAATGTCGTCCGAACGCGTTATCTGTGTATTAGGAATTTAGACGAATGTCCAAGTTCACACGTAATACACACGATCAGATACGCGCTAATGTCCGCGGGTAAACGATATTTTCTCGCCAACGTCGTCGTGATTGATGCCGTATACACTAGACGATGTATTTTATCTCGTACCATCGAAATAGCGGTCATTACGTCCGAAACGTACGTATTAGTTGACGTTCTAATGGCGCGCGAGAAAGGTAACACGATTTTTCATTCTCGTGGCGCGATTCGGATGTAACAGTTTGTTTTTGGCCCAGCTACCTTGTCCCGGTCTAACCGTTCGGGCGGCTAGTTTGTTCAGACCGCGGCGCGGTGCGTGGAGGACACGGTGCTCCCGCGAACGTTTGTCGCAGGAACGAGAGAAAAAAAAAACGAAAAGGGCCCCAAAGAAAATGTCCGCGTTCAATATCGAGAACGGTGTCGGTGACGGTGTTCGTCGGGGGTCGTCCGCCCCGAACAGGCACCGCCGCGGTTCGGTAACCCTAGAAGTCGGATTACGCGATTAAAATATTAGCGTGGAACAATCGTCACGCGGACGGCAACGAACGCGGGGGGAAGGCGGATCGGCGAGCGGGGACGGATTTACGGGCGATGAGCGATGAAACGCGGACGTTTTGTTTAAACTCTCGCCGGGGGCGCGGGTAGGCCGATTAGCCTCGCG
>JASXSY010002772.1:0-34768 GCA_034509805.1 Sipha maydis
AATCATTTTGGTGCAAATTACAAATTCTATTTTCGACTACTTGAGGGTGGTGTAAATTACATACCCTTATTTTGGTTCAAATTACAAACACTATTTTTGGCTACCTGCAGTGGTGCAAATTACATATTTTTAGTTTGGTGCAAATTACCAACTTACATATAAACTCCGCCAGTTTTTTTTGTGTTTTGCTGGTGAATCCTTTCATAGTCATCTAAGAAATGAATTTTATATAAATCAACCGAATGTTCATATTTTTAGTAAAGTTCTAACCGAATTTCAAACGCATCCTTATGTAAAACTAAATGGTATATCTCAAGTAAATAAGCTAAACAATCGAAATAAAAAAAAAATTACAGTATTACAGGATACTATAAATACGTACACTAATGGAGTAATACAAGACTTAAAATATTTACAAATTGTATCACATCATTTTAGATTACATACATGTCATAACTACATATTTGTAGATTATTAGGTATAACGATTATTTATTATGATTTTTTTTTTTTTATGTGATTAAAATATTTAATGTGGACGATTCTTAATTATTATTATGAAAAATATAATTTTATATTATTAGGTATAAAGATTATTTATTATGATTTTTTTACTATGATTTAAATATTTAATGTGAACGATATGATATTATATTATATTATAATTTTTTTTAATAATATATCATATTCATTTTATACTACTACTTAATTTTCTTCACTGGCGGGGTTTACGTGAACTCAATTTTACCTTATTTTTTTTTGGTGGAGTTTACAGTAAAAAGAGGTAATTGTGACGGAGTTTACATGCGCCCAAAGGTTATATGTATGTCGAATTCATAAAAGGTATACCTACTAAATACTAATAAATAAGACTACCTACTATGAATAAGTTTTTCAGGAAGCCAGTTTAAGTAAGACAGCTAATGAGGACTTAAATATATCTATTAAATTTTAAATTACATATCTCACGTTAAAGTAAATGATTTGTTAATAGTTATCAGATTTATAAGTATATTTTATATTGGTAGTGACCTAATTATAATGTGTAATTTGATTAATAAAAATAAAAAAATATTACTAATAATTATAATCATAAGTAAATGTGGGCTCTGTACCAAATCATAGTACATTAAAAAATGTGTAATACGAATTTTTATGAAAATAGGGGCTGATATTGACTGTCTCTGGGAATGTATGTTCAGTATAAGTGAATTTGCAAAAACTGAAAAGTACCTATAAAAGATTTAAGATTGTTTTTTTCTGAGCATAAAATGTGCACTGTATTATAACTTTAAAATATAGGAAAATTATTATATTATACTTAAAACTTTACACTAAAATATTCACTCAATATGAGCATTAAGCACCAACTACAATAAATTGATTTATGATTGAGGCTTACGAATAGATGTTTCTAATTTTAAAAAATGAAAAAAAAATTTGGATGAAATACAAGAAACGGATATTATTTTTTAATGAAATGGTCTCTTAAATTTAAAATCAGGTCTTGCTTACGTTATAATAACGTTATATATGATAAATAAAGATTGAAATTTTTAAACGTAATCATACGGAAAACTATAAATGAAAAAAAAAATATACCACCAAATCAAACTTAACAAACGTAAACATAAAACAAAACAAAAATACAGGATGACACATAACGATTAAAAATATCTATAAACGAAGACAAGAAATCAATAACGGTATAAGTGCCAAAAAGTTGTTTTTGAGTTATTCAATTTTTTTTGTTCTATCAAAAAATTGTTGATAACAAAACCTAAATTAAATTTTTATTTATTATCTAAATTACGTTTGATATAATTGTTGAAAAACTATATTGAATTTTCTTACCTTTATATTTTAAAAATTTAAAAGGTGATATGTGCCATAAAAATGGCAAATTTAACCGACACAAACGAAATAAGTACCAATGAACAAAGTATCTAGTGTTTTTGATAAATAAAATCATTTTAATTTTCAATATTACTCCTTCTTCTTCTATTCTGATTTCGGTCAATTAAGACCATAAATAATTAAGACCTCTAAATAAACATACTGCCACCTATCTCTATATTCTGCTATATACAAGTACCACTAATGCCTATTCGGTTCCACTGTTTCTGTATCTTTTTTAACGCAATCTTCCCATTTTTAACGTGGTCTTCCAAGAGGTCCGCCTTCCTCCTGGGTATTCCTCTATTACTTTTTTTATCAGTGAACATGCTTTCTCTATGCATGTCCTGCCCAAACCAATCTCCTTTTTAAAATTATTTTACCATATTTGGGGGCGAGTCCATTTTTGACCAAAACCGTACCCTTCCCTTATCGACTAAAACAAAAATGTATATAATAAATTTAAAATAATAAAATAATGAAATACAATGTTTGATTATGATGGAAACTACTATATTATATTATAATGATTTAGGGTTTTACTCGCGTAGCGATGTTTTAGGTTCACATACAGAGCATAATCCCATTTGCAACAGTATCCAGGTTTGTATAAAAACCAGGATAGGCTTAGACTATAATTCCCCATTTGGACGGAGCCCCATTCCCCCGAAAAGTGACACGCAGTGGCACTCGAGTTTGTGAGTGGAGCCTGTAGAGCAAAGTCCTAAAATTTTTAAAATTAAAGTTCCGATTTTTCGAAAAAAAATTCAAACAATTTTCATTACGATAAGAGATCAAAACAAGATACAAAATATCGTTCTCTTTGATATTAATATTTTAATAATTGTTGTCAAAAATTGTATATCATTATTTTATTATTTTAAATTAATTATATACATTTTTGTTTTGGTCGAAAAGTGAATCGGCTAAAAGGTAAGGGTACGTTTTTGGTCGAAAACGGCCATGCCCATATTTGGTCACTGAAAAAAGGATTGTAGCTTATCGTTGTGTAGTTTCCTTCATTAATTTGTCTGGACATCAAAGTGTGCCCCATAGATTTTCCTGAGTACTTTTCTTTCAAACACTGCCATCCTATGTTCCTCAGTTTTTTTCAGTGACCATGTTTCTCCTCCGTAAAGGGCCTTAACAATGTTAGGTACATCCTAACTTTTAGGTTCTTACAGATTGGTCATGATCTGAAAATTTTGCTTAGTCCATAGAAACATTTATTTGCTGATTATAACCTCATTAATATTTCTGCTTTTATGTCATTATTTTGGGTAATGGCCTAGATATTTAAATTGGTCCACTCTTTTAAATATGTATTCTTCCAATATTACATACAAATTAATTTATTATGCTTATATAATTATAATTATTTAATTCATTCTTCAAATCTTACTTCAAATACGGGAGCATCTGTTGCAAGTTAATGATATATAACACTTAAAACATTCTAAACTATGTAGGAAATATCGACCATAAATAGGGTGCTTAATGAATGCTATATCACACTATCATAATATTTACCAAATGGACAAGAAGGAATTTGCAACGACAAGTACATGGCAATACCATCCCGGTGTGCAAAATCCTATAGCATAGTAGTCGCATAGTTGTCACACTGAAGGTTGAGAAGTTACGAATAAGTGCCTTCTTCTCAGATATGTATTATGGACGCTTAACGCCAGGTTGAACTAAGTTACTGTATGCGATATCAACATGCGATTCCTATGAGTAATCAATAATGTCATATTGAGAGGTTAATAATGTTAGTACATAAAGATTTTCAATCTAAATGTGCCTACATATGGAAGTATTTTTTGCGATTAGTTTTTAGTGATGCTCATGAGATGACTAATGGATATAAAACGGGGAGGTCACATTTGAGATCTAAACAGAATATCATATAGTAGTGGAAGTCACACTATTGCACACCAGGATATTAGGAAACATCCGTCAATCCCTTCTTAACTCAAAGCCTAAACCTAGTATAAATAACAGTCCTGAACACTAAAATGTATAATAAGTTACTAACTTAATTGAGAATGTCATTGCCCAACACGGTATAAATCAATGAATATTTTTTTTTCCAGGTTTGATGTTTATAAAAATATTTTTCGAAGCGATTTATTTTTACATCAATCGATAATCATTATACCTATATTATTAAATATATAGAAATATATATAATGATTTATAATAATAGTATTTGGTGTATTTGATTTTCCTGTTGTACATGAATTAACTAAGTTGCGTGAACACTAAACACAGTAAATACATCAAAATAATGAAAAACCCCGTCCAGAGTAGTCATAATTCTCTTTGATGTACCGACAATCCGGCGAAATACACACATAGATGATGTATACTATCGCGTCCACACTATCACCGTTATTAATGAATGCTGTGTATGTGCGTGTGCTGCGTGTTTGCATATTATGTGAATATGATAACATTTTCTTAATCATTTGTTTCGATGAAATTGTAAAATTTTGTTCCAAAACACTATTGTTCCACAAAATATTTATTCCGGTGGTCTTTTGTTCCACACTACGTTTGTTCCACATTTGGAAGAAGTATAGTATGGAACAAAAGTGAATCGGAACAAATATTTTGTGGAACAATAGTGTATAGCCCCAAAATGTAATAAATACAAATACCATAGTATGCGAACATAAATATACATTTATTGTTATTATACATCCGAGCAAGATACATTCTGTAGATTATTAAAGTAAACTAATACTATTTCGTCAGAATATTATAGTAACAACGAAAATAATATGATATTAATACATTATCGGAAATAGCACAGCCGCGTAATTGGCATCGCCGTCGCCGTCGTCGTCATTTGGGAAAAATTAATTAAAACTCGCTAAAAATAGCTACGCAAAATCCAAATATACCATTGAAATCACGACATCCTACTGAATAACCACATAAAAATATTGAAACAGTGCGTCTATAAGTCTATTAAGACCTTGGCATTGAACGTGTTAAGAGGACGTCGCCTTTTTCAGTATCAAAATCATGATTCTTATCATAGAGTAATATTACTCTATGATTATTATAAACTATTATCAATTTTATGAATTTATTATCAAATATTTTAGTTACTCTTTAAAACGATAACTTTGACGTCTGTATTCTTCTTTGATACTCACATTATTTTGTGCGGTATTTCAAAATTTAATTAATCATTTTTTAATTATACTGAAATGGAAAGTGAATTAGAAAATATTCTTAATGTTAGAATTAAAAAATTGAATAAATCTGTTAATGGCGGTTGTATTAATAATGGTTCAGTTTATCAAACCGAAGACAATAAAATACTATATGTTAAAGAAAATTCAAAACCTGGGGTAATGCCTTATTAACATTTTGTTTTGGTTTAAATACACCTGAAAATAATACAAATATTTTACATTTGAATTTTATTTTATTTATTTTTACAATTCTTACAGTCTGATAAAATGTTCCATGGTGAATTTGAAGGCTTAAAAGCAATTTGTAATACAAAGACTGTTCAAGTCCCTAATCCTATTGCCACGAGTTGCACAAGTAGTGGTCAACAATTTATTGTTATGGAATACCTGAATATGACCTCATTAGATGCAAAATGTTCATCAAAATTAGGCAGTCAATTAGCTGATATGCACATGTTTAATTTGCAAGAACAATCAGGTATAAATCAATTTGGATTTCATGTTGAGACTTGTTGTGGATTTATACCTCAAAAAAATACATGGACTGATGATTGGCTTGTATATATTTGTTTATTTACTAGACAGTAGCTACAGTTATATAAGTTATAGTCATGGTTATATGTTAAATATATTTCAGACTTTTTTTGTAAAAAATAGACTGGAATATCAAATACAATTATTACAGTTAAGTTCAGAATGCAGTTTAAAAAATAAGGTATTCTTCGTTCTTGGCATTTATTTTATAAATTATAAGCTCAAAAATAAAAATAATAGTTATTTATTTTGATTAGAAAATTATAGAAAGTCACTGGACTCGGCTGAAAAAAGTAATTCCAAAGTTTTTTGATGGAATTGAGGTGAAACCATCTTTAGTTCATGGAGACCTATGGTCAGGAAATGCTGCTCAATCAAATTTAAAACCTGGTTAAAATTGTGTTTTATTTAAATGAGATATATTTATAATAATATGCTGTTTATTTATAGTTATTTTTGATCCTGCTACGTTTTATGGACATCATGAATATGATATTGCTTCTACAACATTATTTGGTGGTTATTCTAAAGAGTTTTATGATGCATACTTTAAAAAAATACCAAAAGCTAATGGTTTTGATAATAGAATGCTATTATATCATTTATTTCATTATTTAAATCATTGGTATGATTCTTATAATTTAGTCTTAATAAGAATAAATTATTATTTTTTTTTATCATTTATTATGTTTGTAGGAATCATTTTGGTTCTGGATATATAAACTCAACCATAAACACTTTCGAAAAATTATTGTGTATCATTAAATGAAGTTTAAGTTTTAATTAATTTGAAAAAATGTTCATATGAAGGAGATAAAAAATTGGATAGAATATTAAACAAAAATTTTTTATAGATATTTACTTAACAAAACTATGTGTATTATACTTGATTGATATAGTTTAAATAATATTACTGTGTTGAAATTTTAATTATAATACACAATAAAAAAAAAAATAAATCTGCTGTTTTTTTTAGTTTATAGATTATAGTACATGATTATTATTATATATTGTATTTTGTAATTTTTTATACATTAAACAATACAAAAGATTAATTTGAACTCTTGGATACTATTCTACATATTTATAATGTTCATATTATTTATAATTTAATCAATATAATTATATTTTTTTAAAGCTTATTTTAAGTTTTAGAATTATAAAAAACTAAAGAATAATTGTAAAAATGTTTATAACATATTATATATATTTGAGAAATTAATAATCTAAAATTAATTTGGTTTTAATAAACTAATTTCATTTTGAATAATTGATAGAAAACTGGTTGTTTTTAATGCAATACAATGGGTCGACTTGAAAAATTGGAGTTAATTTAAAATACATCTGTACTAATCAATAAAAGTAGTTATTAAAAAATTTAAATATTAATTTTGTTTGTTATTATTAAAAGAAATATTCTTAAATAATAATGTACATATGTTTAAAAATGTATACTAATTTGTGGTTTATGGAACAAACAGCCTTATACTCAATGAATATGTTCATTATTAAAAAATAAAATAAAACTATACCAAAAGTTGACATGCCTACAATTGTTTTAAAGATATACATATTTACATTAACATAAACTTATGCAATTATAATTGCTAAGATTGGTAAAATAGTTATAGTTACAGCACTGAGTGACGGTCATGCACATATACAAAGATGAGTAGGGATTCAAACCTCCCACTCCTAAAAATTCAGGAAAATTTATATTTATTTAGAGTAAAAGTTGTTAATAGATTATGTAAGTATAAAAATGTACAACCTACCTTTTATACATTTATATATAAAGAAGCAATGTGAATTGGAATGTTGGATACTTGTACTATTTTTTATGTATGTATATATTTGTACTGTATATGTAATAAGGTACTGTTCAAATTGAAAA
Source organism: Sipha maydis (assembly GCA_034509805.1). Lineage (NCBI taxonomy): Eukaryota > Metazoa > Arthropoda > Insecta > Hemiptera > Aphididae > Sipha > Sipha maydis. The sequence goes on from JASXSY010002772.1 coordinate 7,533, forward strand.
AAATGAAATAAATTTCTTGAAATAAATAAATCTTAAAACTTTAAAAATATTAGCATTTCGCCTTTCAACTTGTATCAATTATTATATAGTATTGATTAAGTAAGGGATATAAATTCTTTTAGGACAGTATAAAAAATCTACATGTTTAAGTAATTAGTAAAAATAGTTTATCTCATAAGGGTTACTTTTGGGTTACGTTGATAATTTCATATCTTTATTGGTAAAAATAATTCGGGTACGCTCTTTAATAAATAACATCACATTACTTTTATTTTTCCAATTCGATCTCTATTCATTAGTTATTAATAATTGTACTTACCTACCTATATAATTATTATATAGGTAGGTAGTACCTACTACTTCCATCTTAGACATGTTTCCAGCTTGTCCAGGTCGTTCAGGATATGGTTAAATATAGATGTACAGATTCTAAAAAAATAATTATATGTTTAACTTAATTATTTTATATTATCTGCCACTATCAAATACTTTTAACCACGAATGCGGTGTATATTTATTAATCAATAAAAAGTGTAAAAAATAAAAAAAATAAATTAATAATGATGAAGCCAAATCATCCGTTTTTATTTTTTTTTATTTATATACAATAATATATAAAATAGCATTTAGAAAATATCTGTATACAAATGTGTCATTCATATTTCATGAGTAGAAAAATAATTCAATCTTTGATTCAAAATATAATGTATAAATTATTTTTCTAAGATTTAAAAATTAATTTATTACTGAAAGCATAAAGCATTAAAAGTACTAAGTAAAGATATATATTATGTAGCCATATAAACCTATTTCTCGTATAATAAAATGAATAACCTAATATTTATTTATTTTTTATATATTAATAATAGAAGAAAGGAGAATTTAATCAATTTTAATTTTAATTAAAATGGATGAAATGATTAAAATTAACTTATCGGCTTTCCACGTAAACTTGATCAGTTTGGTTCATTATTTTCTAGAAGATATAAAAAAATACAATATAATAAAATACATAAATATACAAATATTTTACTATTTTGTTAATTTTACTTGGATATCAATAAATTATGATAATATACATTATTATATTTTTGTCATACGCGTAATAAAATCGAAAACAGGTGACTATTTGAAAAATTATCATGAACATTATTTAAAAAAATTTTTTTTTTGATATTATTATACTATTAGTAAAAGTAATTAACATGTAAAATAGTAACTTAAACAGCACGCAATAAACCTCAAGGTTACTTAAAGTAGATTATAGATATGTTTAAAATGAAGTACCTATATATATAAATTACTAGTTTAAAAATCAAAAATCAGAGTTTTTCGACTAAAATAAATAAATTTACCACACTAGATCATAAAATTTGACCTTCTAATATAATTAAAAACCACTTTGTATATCTATTAATCTGTTAATATATAAAAATTAATTACGAAAGCAAACTTCAATAGCGTTGGATAGATTGCCTTACCACTTCTCGACATTCGACCTAGCCCATTTTTGCTCCGTGTTTAAAGATTAAAATTATATAAAACAATTTTTAATTTATGTATTCAATAAATTATCATCAACTTCATGATTTATTTTGCAAACCATATAAGTCGTCTAAGTATTTTGCATAATAATTATTATAGAGTTTTTACATAATATTTATGTATATATTAAATTTAAATTACTCAACATTATTTTGTACATATTAGTATTTGTAGTTAAGTTTATACAAATTCTTATCATTTTAAATTTTCAACAGTTATATTTTTTAAATTTTAACTGAAAATGTTTTCATTGAACACGTTTATTATCGAATCCGTAGCATTTATCTCACTTAAAAAGTTTTAAATGATTTATGGATGAGGAGAGTAATTTTTTATCTTACTTGATCGTTAAAGGTTTATTTGGAAAAATTGAAATTATTACATAAGTTCCACGTCTTTTAAAACTAACTTACTCTTAGGTTGATGTGAGATAATGGGATAATAAAGCAAGTATGTACGAATATATTAGCAGTGGTCCTATTGGTTGTAACTTTAGGGCACACTGTTCAAATATCGAGCGTCCCGATGCACGGTACCTCTATTCAGCGGCGCCTCCCTGCCACTACACTATAGTTAGTCCACCCAAGGTCGCGGCGTCTGCGCCGGTACGGCGCAAGTTTCGCGCTCATTGCCATGTACACGTACGCTGCTACTACCGTGACAGAGCGAGCGACGGGCAGCGGGAGTCTTGAGAGCAAGCCGAGCGCCCGCGCGTGACGGGTGGGAGGTGAACAGCGGTTAGTTTTGTAGGTGAAGTTAGGATAACGCCGCGTATATACAATTAGTAGAACACGAGCCCGCGGTGTCGTTGGCTTCCGATGTGAGTTTGTAGTGCAGTATCTGTGCGTGGCGGGTAAGTCCGCAATTTTTTTTTTGTTTTTGCCAATAATACATAATTCAACCAAACTGTCGGAATTTCGTTATATTATATTATATTCGTTGGCAGTTCTACGTCAACAAGAATACGATCGAAAAAATCACGTATATAGTTGTGAATTTGGTTTCTAATTGAGAAAATGAAAAATTTGATGGGAAATGAGATTGTACGCAACAAACAATTAGTCGTCAGACTTATACACGCCGCCGGAAACTCGTGTAAGTTCACAGTTTTTATCGTGCTTCTAGGAGTTGTTATTATATTGTTATAATTAATATTGTTATTAAAATTATATGAAATTTAAATTCGATTCATTGCCATTGCCTACCGTATGTTGGTTGTGCTTTGAAAACAACCGAGTACGTAAGTACTTTTTACCCGATAGCATTTTTACGGACCGTAAAAAATCATGGGAGTGGTACATTTATTTATTTCACACTTAAGCGTGATGTTATTAAACTATTTTTAACCAAAATCATCAACCTCATTTTGTTTTTATTTATTTTTAATAATGTATCCAACAAATAAATTTAACTAAGAATGTGTTGAATGTATCCTTATTCCATAAAATTCAAAACACAAGATTTGAATAAAGCTTGAATGATCTATAATTGTAGTTATAATAAAATGACTTAGAGTAATGAAGATTTAATTTGAAAGATATGTTTATGAAATTATACGAAACAGATAATTTTGAACTATTACCTATATCGTTTTCATGAACGTTTCATTAAGGGGCCTTAAACCCAAAGTAACCCTTTATACCTTACCTCAAACAAAATAATGTATAAAAGATAAATATTTTGATATAAACATATATATTATATATACAAATATAATTATCTTAAAAATACTTATGTGTATGCCAGATTTATGATTATAACCACTGTTATGCAATTTTAAATAAAAATAGAAAACAATATTTGCTATGTAAGTTGTTAAATGTATTATAATTACTAAATAAAGGTTATTTCAAGGGTTCGGTAAATAATATAATTCGGTTAAATACAATAATTTGTACATTATTTAATATTAGTGTTCTATTTTTTTTTCGTTTAGATACCTATATTAAAAAATGAATTTTGGAACAATATGTTATTCTTAATTCATAATCATAATTAAACGTTTAAAAAGTTAGAAAACTATTATTCTGTATGCATTATTTATATATACATGAATACATTTTTAGATATATGTTGTATATGTATGTATAGTAATTATAAGTAGTATAAATTATTTGTTAATTTTTATGTTATTTTAAACAAGAAGAAATGTGCTTAAGAGTATAATTGTAACTATTATCACACATAGATAATTTAAATTTAAATTTAAGTCGAACAAATGTTTAAGGTGAACATTTTATTTTTTTAATACAACTACTTAACTATTTAAACGTCTTCTAAATAATATCTCTGGTTTTTATTTTGTACATTGTTCTTTGATTTTAATTTATACATAACATATTTTTACATTTAAATGAATAATATTATAAATTTTTAACACGATAGAAATTTCAATTAAAAAACTGAAGTTCAAATTATATATATTATTATTAGTTATAACTAGGGATCGGGACTTATTGCTCACAAATGATAGGAAATATGTATATGTATATGCACTTAATATAATTGTAACAGAGTATATATAAGCAACTGTATTTTTTTTTTTATAGCAATTCATTTTATTTGATTTTTGATTTGATTTATCAAATTTTAAATGTAGACAATTTTTTTTACTTACCTAGTACATTTTTTACAATGATAACTCTATAAGTCTAATACTATAATACTACTTTGTATGATTGATTTCATTTTCTTGGTTTTTACTCCTATAATATTATGAAAAATGTAAAAATAATTTTATGTTTTCCTGCAAAGTTGGACCATATAATTTGATATTTTCTGATATTATCGAATTTGCACGTCGATTTTTGGTCAGCATATTTTATAAATTGAAAACAATGTTCTATTGACGTTATTATCATTTATTTAAAATATATCAAAATTTATTAAATTTTCAGGTAAACCTTCCAGACTTTCTTGGTCTCTAGATAAAATTTTGGAAATTCTAACCACTAATTTTTAACCCTTATTTTTCTTCAATAATTTTTCCTTGTACGCCATAGTAGTTTATTGCTACGAGCATTTAATACATTATCTTTTTTCTATTACATATATATTGATTGTATATTGTATGTATAGTATTAATTTACAAATAAACAGAGTTGTACGTAGAAATAATTAGGTATTTCCTTGATTGCCACGTCCGATGACGCGATGACTAGTTCTATGATTCGGAATATTAACAATGAAATATTAATCGAGGTATGACAAAAAAAAAAAAAAAAAATGTTTACCTTTAGCGTTAATGTATTTCATATAAAACTTAAAAATGAGTAAATTTGCTTTAAATAACAGTTCAATTGTAAATATCTGTCTTATACGCATTTTGTTTGAAAAATGGCAAAACATGCAAAAATAGGCAATTCAAATTTTTGTACTTCACTCCGTTATGTCTTAAAACAAATGCATATCTTACTCAAATTATTTTACAGTCATTATAAAAGAATATGAAAATGCAACCAGTCCTGAACTCTAGTTATTATCTTATAGACTATAACGTAACTCCCTAAATTTAATAGATTTCAAATAAAAATATTTTAGGGGTGCAAACTGTCTCAAGCTATTTACCTGCCTCAAATTGTATATTTACTCAGAAATTGGAACAAAAAAAAATCCTACATAATAACATTAAATCGAAAAAATCGATAAAAACCTTTTTTCAATTACAATTGTTTAATTGAATAGTATTCACTCAAAAATACATTTTTTTTTAACAACTATCTATGGTTTAAATTTTTTTGTTATTATTGATTTTTAAAAATTTTAAGTACAATAAGTTGATAAATAGATGGTAAATTATAAATTTTAAAAATATAATATTTAATTAATTGATTTTTGTAACAAAATATTGTAAATAATTTTAATATGTTAAATTATCAGTAACAAATGTTTGATAATATTTTAATCATTAAATTACTTATGAATAAATATAAATCGTGTTAACTTATTTCATTTTTACTTTATATGACTATATTCTTTAATAAACAATATTTTAATCAAATTAAAGTACGTGAACAGTTTATGACTTCGAAAATAAATAAAATTACTTATACTTATTGTCTAACTATGATATAATTTATTACTTAATTTTTTTTTTGTTTACAAGTATTTTTTGGTATTTGTATATATTTTTTACGGTTATAAGTCATCTTGTGGTTAAATTATATTATTATTATTATTATTATTATTATTACTTATTAGAAATTAATGTATTATAAAATAATTCTATTATTTCGATTTTATCCATGAGTTAATAGAAACAAATTACAATATTTAAATGAACTTTTAAATATAAAAAAAAGACAATAGATTGCATGATAAAAATTTAACAGATGGAAGTTTGTTTGCAACACTTGAATAAACATGTGATTATTTTCAAGATATATATATACATTTCATGTACTTAGTTAATTATATAAACATAATACATATTTTATTAGTATATAGTTATTAAGTATCATTTGCAATTCAAAAGCGTATTAAGAATAATCTCTAATGGTAATATGATATAATAGTATTGTTGTATATTTTCAATACAAAATGTAAAGCTTGATTTTAGTTTTCAAACAAATAATTCCTATTAACGTAAATATGGTAAATAGGGTATAGTAATAATGTATATAATTGTTTGTATATTCATTATTTTTGGTTGGAGCCGTTGGAAGTACTTATTTTTATTGTTATTTTGAAAATTAAAAATAAATTGTAAGGAAGCTTTTACATCATCTATTATATATTTATAGCCATTTCAGTTTTTATAAATCGACTTAAATTAAATATTTATACATAACTAGAGGCGGATAGGCCTATCGGGAAATCGGGTATCAACCTATAGGCCGGTACTTGTAAAGAGCCGTAATACTTATTATGTAATTAAAATTTTATTTTACAAAAAAAGTATAAAATATTAAAAAAATCAGATATGAACATAAAATTTTGGTTGGGGAAACTTGTGTAAGTTGATGAATCTAAGGTTCAATGTATTTTGAAATATGTTACCTTATGATAAATAGGTACGTTTTACAAACATAAATAAGGGATATTTTAAAATAAAAGTTAAGCTTCATTATTTTTTTAAAATACAGTTAAAATAAGTATTAAAAAATAATTCGGAATTCGTTATTTTGCCTATATGCTGGGGTGATTTGAAATTTTTTCAGATTAAGTGGACGTATGTTATTTATATTACAAATTAATAAGTAAATACATTTTTCATAAAATACAGTACGTTTGTTTAAAAATTTAAAAATAAAAATAGTTTATCTATCTACTTAGTTTACTGGCTTATTCTTTATGCACATTAAATATCTATATATAAATCATTGTAGTAAGAAACGTAAAAAACAAAATTAAAATTGAATAAAACAAAACATTTTAACCTTCAATCTTTGAAAATAAGAAGATAACATAATTATTTTTTTTTCATATAGTTTGGTAAGTAAAATTTAGTAGACTAAAAATCAAATAAAACAATAAAATTATTTAAAATTGAACTTATAAATATTTACTTCAATACTCTCTTATAAATAATATCTGACATTCAACTCCTGCATATCTGCTCATTTGACATCTTATCCAAGCTTTAACTTTTACATCATGATTATAGAGCTCTCGAAAAAAGTATATTCTTCATTACAATAAGAATTTTCACTATGGGGATCCACATATGGAACTTCATCATTTTCCCAATCTTTAGTATATATAATTAATTTGTGTTTTTTTTTTTTTAATAAACTGAGATTTATTTTATCGAGCGCCATAAGTGAACCAATTGAAGTAGCTTAACTAATATTCTACATAAACATTAAATTAACTTATTTAATTATCACCTGCAACGTAATGTGTGCATTGAACCGATAATGAACACCCTTTTACAGAAATAATAAAATATGTTTAATACTTATATAAAAGAATATGAACACTAAATGAAAGTTTAAATTTAACGTCGATTGGTGATAAAATATTTAAGGATATTTTCTGTATATATTTAAAAATGTAATAAGTCAAATTTAAAGTTCAAGTTGGGACAAGTTAACCTTATGTGATTAACTCAGAATTCTTGAAGATATAATTATAGGAATTTTATATTTTATTGAATTTGGGATGAAACTAAATAAAGTTTGAAATTTAAGTAAAATCATGCCTTAAATTATGGGAGGAAGGGGAAATTATATTTGAGGTGCATTAACCGGTTTGATCCATACTTCTCGGATCAATCCGCCCTTGTATATTACAAACATAAAAATAATGACTAAAAGCATTTTGAATTTCATTAATGGATTAAAATATTATATATTTTACTTATAAGGCTGTATAAATTTGAATTGTCTACCCAATAGACAATTTATTGTCTTACAAAAAGTTACAAATTTAGTAATTTTGTACTGGAGTAACGTTACGCGGGCACTCGTTTTTTTGTAATGGATTTTGTGGATTTTGGGAGATTGCACAAATTAAAATGTTGTGGTTACAAACCTGTACAAATGATATAACAATCGTTGACGCAAATATTGAGTCAAATTTCTAATATGCGGGTGCGAGCGTAACGGAGCTTACAAATTTTGTAACTTACAGTGATTATACTTTATATTTATATTTATAAATATAGGATAGGTATAGACGTATGGCACTTAAGCTGTAAAATATATATAAAATTGTTGGTAAAAAGTATTCAGTAAACTTCAAATTAAGTGTACGTTACAAAAATTAAGTTATTGAACTCTGAATTATTGTGTAATCAAAATTTAAATTTCGTCCAATTTAATTATGTAAAATTGCAATATATACTGTTATCACTTCACTTCTAAATTTGTTTTGGATATGTACAATTTTTCATTCTATAATATTGTACGTATTTTAAAATATTTTGTTGATTGCAAACTAACATAAAGATATTATTCAATAATACTAATAATTGCATATTGCAAATTAAACCATTCCTTGACATTTATAAAAAAATGACTTAATGTATGTAATATAATTTTATGATTCACGCTTAAAAAAAATAATTTTGATAAATAAATTTAACTTTGAATAAGAACAATTTTTATTTTTGATCTCTTGTATAATTTACAATTTATTTAAGTTTTTATTTTATTGTATAAATTATATTTTTCATTACTAATCAGAGGCAGGCACAAAAATTCATTAGAAGCTTACCGAAAATCATAACAGTAGCAAATGAGTACAAAAATAAAAAATAAAAATTCAAAATAATATGTTTTATATTTGTATAGGTAAAATAATATTTCAGACATATTTTCATTGTGTGAATATTTTAAAAATTCAAAATAATATGTTTTATATTTGTATAGGTAAAATAATATTTCAGACATATTTTTAAACCTAATGGGGGCCTGGAATCAAAATTCTAGACTTGAGAATACTATCGTAGACATATATTTATATTCAACAGTAATTGTAATATCTTATACACAGTTATATTTATTTGAATTGCTTACATTATAATATTCGTATGTAAATGAACCCAATATGATAAAAAATGTACATTATATAATTTTATTTGATTAAATATTTTAGATTAATATTTAATTTTAAATAAATCGCATATATCTATAAATGTTTTAATGCACATTAGATAAATCTACATTTAGATACTAGCATTTTTATTTTTATAAATAGATTTATTATTATTTTATAATTTATTTTGTAAATAATTATGTTTGTAATATAATAGTTGTTATATAAAACTATTAATAATAATATACTCGTACGCTAATTAAATTATTATTCCATAGTAATATACTACTGAGTTGTGGGTCTTAGTTATTGTTGTGTCTATACCCATTTTCTATAGACTGTATTATAGTTAATAGTATTGAAATGTAGAAGTATTCAATCATTTGTTGACAAACAAGCCAATTGAAAAAAATCATATTGACGTATTGATATAGGTACATAATTAAATTGTTCCTTTAGAAAAACTAATCTATTATAAATGTTAAATGACAATTTATAAAAAAGTATTTCGTACGAATTAATTTTAAAGTTTAACAATACATACGAGTACCTACTAATTATATTATGTCACTATTTTGTAAACATAATAATTTATTAGTTATAAGAAATTGAAAAATTGTTTATAATAAGTTAAGTTTTTTCTATTTTTACTATAATAGTAATTTGTACTCTAAATTATATAATAGTAACTAATACAATACAATTATATTACGTCTTCCTACCGATTTTATAAAAATAAAACTAAAATGATAAGTGAAACTATTTATTATTTTTAACCAATATTTAACAGATGAAGTGTAATATTTATACAAAACGATTTGAGTGTACGCTGTTTAAGGGTACTTTTAATTAAACCAAGTGCTTAACCTCACTCAAAATATAATTAAATATTTATTTTAATTTCTATTGATTATTCAAATGTCATATTTAATACAATAATACGGAATTTTGATAAATTAAATTTGCACTAAAATTGAACGAGGAAATTACAAATAGAGATAAATTATCAATATCACAAGGTGATTATTTAGGTGATATTGATAGTAGGTAATATTTATGAAATATTAATAACTTATTAAACTAAAAACTAATAAATAGTTTTTGAAAAATTGGAAAATCAATAGTAGTCAGTTGGTTTAACATTGTAAGTAGAGTAATAATAAATAAATTGATAGCATAAGTGTTTTTTACTTAACATAAAATTTGTGTTTGTTACAAATATTTTTCTTTTTTCATTATATAATATGTCAAATAATAATACTAATAATTATGATACTTGTTACCTATTTGTTATTATTAAAAATAACAATAATTTTAAAAATATTAAATTTAAACAGAGCCATTTATTTAAAATAAAAACTATGTCCCATTTCAAGATAATAGAAAAATTAAATAATTTTCATATCGGATTTTGATCATACATTAAAATTGTAGAGAATAATTTAGGGAGTAAATACGAGTAAGTCTACTCAAATCATAGTTATACTTGAATTCTGTAAGTATCAGAAATAAATTAAGTTTTAGCTATTTAGGTATTAAATAAGAATTATATTTAATTGATATTGAGTATAGACTTAACTATAATAATTATATTATTATTAAAATTAAATTAAAATGATATATAATATAAGACATTTTAAAAAATTCAGAGACATCCTAAGTCCAAATTGAAAACGTATATCACATTAGTACATATAGTATTAAGGTATGTAATTATTTTGTTGTATATTATAAGAAAAATATTGTATGTTCGCCTATAATATGTTAAAAACATTAAATATTGTTTGTATGCTTTGTCTCAGAAAATGAAAAAAATGTGAAATGCATTTTATTTTGGTCAAGGTTGTTCATAATATAATTTCAATATTTATAGTTACAATGTATACAATACACACACACACACACACACAATGTATAATTTATATTAAAGAAAAATATATGAAGCAATAAACAATATTCGACAACACGAATTTCCCCTCCTTCAATGTGAGTATTTTAAACTAGATTGTTTCTCTATACATTGCCATATTGGCTTGTGTTCATTGTATGCAGTGTACCAATCAATTGAGTGTGGTGTGAAAGTGAATTTATGCTACTTAAGTAAATGGTACATTACTAAAACTTAAGACTATAAATGGTCTTTATACAATGAAAAGAATTAAATTTTGAGTAAGATAATATACAAGTATTATAGAATACTAAGAAGCATAGATAATATATATGTATCCAATGTTTATTATCACACAATAAAATTTTTTAAATAATAAAATATGATAAAAATTGGTAAATGGTTAAAACTCGTAAATAAGTAGACAAATAAATAGATAATTTATAGAAATAAGTAAATAAAAATAAAATGCATCGATTATAAGTTATGAGTGATTTAAAATTAAAAAAAAATTGTCGTTAGGTAAATTAAAAAATCAAAAAATGCGATTGGTTATAAAAAAAAAAAGAACAAATTAAGAAAAACTGGTCGTCTGACATAGAGATAATTTATTTTAATAGGAAAGATTATTTAAAATGAGTTATTATTAGACATAGATATGTTAAGAAGTATACATTATTTGAGTTGTTTATTATTATTTTAAATGTACTGATACAAGATATTATTTTTAAAATAGTTTTGTACATTTAAAATATAATGTTTTTAATGACTTTACTATACTAATAAATGTATAAAGTATAATATAGGGTAAAAATTTATTTAAGGTGGAATATATAACTTCTTAATCATGTAATTTTTTTTTTAAATGTTTCTCTTTATACATCTGGGTTTCATTACTACTACTTTTTAATTCGACTAATACGAGCACTATGTTTATGTAATATGCATATATTATTTTTAATTTAAAAATTTTATGTCTTAAATCCTATATGACTTTTCAACCTTAAAAGTATAGATTTAATAGTGTAACTAAAAAGAGTTACACATTACATCTGTGGAGCGTACTCAACTAAATAGAGCGATATTAGTACATAAAATGCGCCACTAAGACCTTGTTTGGATATGATTACAATAATATTGTTACTGGAATACCTACTTATATAGTTGTACCACTTGTTTGTGGTATTTTTATTGCTTAATTTTAATTCATAGAAAATAAACACTTAAGTTCAAATTATTAAAATTGTAATCAATATTTTAAAATAAGAATTTTATTTTAAAAATGCATTTTATGGTAGTAGTTTTGGGCTCAATATTTTATATTGGTAGAAATAAAAACGGTGCAGATATTCTTAATACGAAAACGTTTTAGTTTTGTTTTATTATAATAGAAGTGCACTGACCCGTGCAATAACAGTAAATTTGACGGTAAAATTATATAAAAAAAAAAAAAAAACGGTAATTTTTTATTACTATTTCACAAATTACAAGTACAGTTAATACGAAAACAATTGTAAAACATCTTGAATAAAATTATCTAAATTTATATCTTCTGATGAACAAACCAATTATCGTTCAATGTATTTAATTTTAATGTGTCATATATCTATTTGTTAATACTCTAAAAGACTGTAAACCGATAGGAATTTAAAATACTATATCGATAATATCGATAATTTTTTAACAAACTCCAGTAGACTAAAAAGCTAATTTAAATTATTTTAAAAACTGTAAAGTATTCGTTACAAATATTTTGAGGTATTATTAACATTCAATTTTTAACAGATTTAATAATAAAAACATACTTTTATTTTTATTTTTGTTTAAACAAAATTATATATACAATTTGTAATATTATTTTATACAATAAGTAAATGTGGTAACATTAATACAACAATAACATGAAATAACCTGGGAGGGAAGTACACTAGTGTGAAATCCTTAGACTTGGGGGCAAGAAGTTTATTTGGTTAATTAATACAGATTGAGATTCAAGAGATCTTGATAAGATACAAAAGTGTCTTTTTAATCTGTGTTATCTATTAGGATGGATTCAGTGGCTGATTTGGAAACTAGTAAATTTGCGTGTTTGATTTATTTGGTGTGGAATTTTTTGCAGTTGTTTTTGGCTGCAAAAGAAACTATTTTAGTTTTTAAGTCTTTGTGTTATAAGAGATTAGACTGGTAATATACAATTGAGAACGTTTTACCTTTTTGATCGAACAATTGAGAATACTTAAAATGCACAAAGAACTTATCACAGATGCACAAAACCAGTACGATTGAGAACGAATTTACATACAACGTTGACATGGTATAATTTGTGTTCTTTTAGTTTATAACAATTTATTTATTTACATGAAATGAGTAGTAAAAATATTTTTATTATAGTCATAAGTAAAGTTCTAATGTAAATGAAATAATACTATAGTGTATTTAATATATGGTTATAATAATTATTAAAGTGTAAATAAAATGTGAAATGTACCTTAGGCCAGCGGTTCCCAAAATTTTACGACCACGGAACCCTTAGGAAATAGTTTGTGTTTCATGGCACCCCGATGTCCAATTAACCTGGATAGTAAATCAATTATCTGCTATAAAATTAATAAGTACTCCAAGAAATGTTTTAAAGATTGTTTGTGATAATTTTTTATTACAATTACTACACCCAATATTCATTTTGCGGAACCCTGGAGATTGTCCCATGGAACTCTTAGACCCTCCTCACACGGATATACTCAAAAGAAACTGCAATATTTGCAATTATTGCAATCGCCTAGGTACTAGGAGGCTGGTCGACTAGGCAACTGCGCATGTGTATTTGAATGGCGTCGTTCAGACGGCGCTACTAAAGTTGCCGCGACTTATAAACTGACGCGACTAGTCAACTGGCGACTAGACATGCTAATCTCCTCGCTACTTTAGTTTATCGAGTTGCTAGGTGATTTTTATTTCGTGTATAATAAAATAATATAACATGGATCAAAATTTTAATATATGATTTGTACAACAAAGGTAAGTTTATTTTCTCATTCTGTAGAATGCAAGAAATCGGGAGTCACTTTCCTGTAATTCCTTAGCAGCAATAAATAGTCTGCAGTTAACATTTTTTTTTCAATATAAGGATTGATCCAACATTTTCTTTTGTGTTTTTTTAGGTGGTGTTTGTAGTAATGATTAAGAATAATTTCTTCATCGCTACTCGAATCACTACTACACATTATAAAAAATGTATTTATTTAAATTTATTTACTGTATAAATGTGTACAAATATCAATGTACACAAATAATATGAAAAACTGAACTGTACTATCGACATCTGTGGGATGACACTAATTTAAGAAACTAGTTACAAAAATTTAGTATACTGTGTGTGAAGATAACCGGCAACTATAGTTGCCTAGTTACCCAGTCTCCTAGTACCTCGGCGATAGCAGTTTATTTTGAGTACCCCGTGTGAGGAGGGCCTTAGGTTCCGCGGAACACACTTTGAGAAACACTGTCTTAGGCAATAAGCTGTACTATATAAATTCCCGGACAGCGTAAACTAACATATTTTAAATATTTTAATAAATTACCCGAATTTGGGCTACACATGGCTTGACACATATTTGAATTCTGTAAGCATAGGGCTGCATCCGAGTTGGGTCCCGAATATAAAATTACTAGGTACACTAATTGGGTCCAAAATTATTTTAGGTACTACACTAGTTGGGTCTCGGATTTTTATAGGTACAGTGAAACCTCTATATAGTGGACAGCCACGGGGAATTAAAAATTGTCCACTATAGAGATTTGTCCACTATTGAGAAAACCTATTACGCATACATTTATATGCGCATACATTTTTGCCGGGGAATTTAGAAGTGTCCACTATTGGGAAGGGTCCACTATTGAGAGGTGTCCATTAATAGAGGTTTCACTGTACTACACTAGTTCCTGAATATTTTTTGGTAAGTATACATTATACTAACATTTTCCTTCCCATTTTAACAGACTTAGGACTATCTATGATCTATTTAGACCACGGGACCACAGTTTTTTAAATTTTATAATTTATATAATATTTTTATATAATAGTATTAGAAAGTTAGTATAGTGTAATAAAAATATTATACAACAATATCAATACAATTTTATTAAATTTAAAAGTAAATGAAAAGTATCTATGTGTATAATATTACTATTGGAATATTCGTCATAAAAAAGACGTAAGTGGTTTTTTCTAATGAATTTTTCGAGCATTCGTGTAATAATATCAGTATTTTTAACATTTTTAACATTTTTACCAACACTTTTCTAATAAAATATATTTTAATGGAAAAGAAACTAAAAAATAAAAAAAAACATTTTTAATCATACCTAAAAAAGATCTAAATAGATCATAGACAGCCCTAAGTTTGTTAAAATGGGAAGGAAAATGTTAGTATAATGTAGTACCTACCAAAAAATATTCAGGAACTTGTTTAATATCTAAAATAATCCGTGACCCAACAAGTGTGGTACCTATAAAAATCTGGGACCCAACTAGTGTAGTACCTATAAAAATCCGGGACCCAACTAGTACACTACCTGCGATTAGACCCTAGTATTCGGGACCCAACAAGGATGCTCCGAAGCATAGATGGGTTTTAAAATTGATTTGTAAATTAATAGCTTTTTGTTAATTGAGCACTTGGACTTGATAATGGGGCGTAATTTATGAAGTTTAAAGTTAAGAACCTTTCTTATAGTTTTTAGATGTGGACCCTAAGTCAGACGCTTGTCTAAATTAAGCCTGAATATTTAATTTGGATTGTAGTTAGGATTTAGTTATTTTGAAAGTAGATTGAAAGTGGGCTGTTTTTATTAGAGTGAAAAGGATATAAGATAATTTATCTGAATTTAAATTGATTCCTTATTTGAAGAAAATATTTTTTTTTAAGGTGATATACAATTTAAAAAAAAATACCAACTCAGACCAAGTTAAATATTAAGTTTCTTTTTTTTTAAATTATAGTTAAAGAATTATAAACTAGGTAGGAATTAGTTTATTACATATAGATTCCACATTATTAATGGTTTTATAGATGGTTTTAACACACTATTAACTTTTAACTCACTTATCACAATCAATGTACATTTATTTATATTATGTATTTTATTAAATGAGGTATAAATCGTATTAGTACGTTTTAAGTAGTAAAGGAATTAACATTTATTGAGCTATTTTTAAAATTTACTAATAATTTTTAATGGTAAATAGGTGAATACTTGAAATAAAAAAAACTATTAATTCCAAAAATATTTCACTGAATCAAATTACCAAGAATAACAATCATATTTTCCTGTGCGGATGCATGCTTATATACACACACAAAAAACAGAATTTAATCGAAGTTATTATACTTATAACTTTAGTCAATTCATTGAAGTATAATCAATAATTTTAGATGTAAATATGTGATGATACACACAATTAAATTGGATAATTTGATTTAAATTATAGAACTGAAATCAACCAACTTAATTTAAATTTTATTTTGTTTGTGATTTCCCGAAACTTATACTTGATATTCAAAGACATGTTTAGTCTTCGAGGAAGATGTTATTTATAATCATAATACTCGTAATATTTCATAATATTCATGATTTATAAAGGTACTCACTATTACATTAAATTGCCCAATGAAAAAATTATAATATGTTTGTACTTATTTACAGATAAGGCATTTATACATTGATTAGATACGTGGTGTAAACTTGTATTAGATTATAATTTTATTACATGTAGACTATTTAATGTTAAGATATACCAGTCGATTCCATTCTATATTATTTTAGTAACATCCGTTACTTCATTCATGGTTGTGAAGTTATAAAATCAATTAATAAATGAATGAAAAAATTATAATATGTTCGTACTTATTTACAGATTAGTCGTTTATACATTAATTAGGTACGTGGTGTAAACTTGTATTAGATTATAATTTTATTACATATAGACTATTTAATGTTAAGATATACTAGTCGATTCCATTCAATATTATTTTAGTAACATCCGTTACTTCATTCATGGTTGTGTAGTTATAAAATCAATGTCGACTACATAATTTTGTTAAATAAATAAAAATTGCAAATAATATTTGTTTTGGCACGATATCATGACTCAATATTTTAAATATATATTATACTAACACATTACTCAAATAGAAAAATTACATTCAGTATTATTAATTTACATAAATGTGTACAATGTATTTAGTTTTACTACTCCCAATCATTTAGTATATGCGTTTTTGCTCCATTTAAGTAGCACATTTTTAATTATTTTTTTTTATTGTACATGCCTATGTATTAATTTTACCTGTCGAACTTGACGCGTGGAGGAGATGGACCATCGTTTATGTCGATTTCATTGTAGATGCTATTATAGAGTAGAATTCAGGCGAATCTACATAATGTATGTAATTTACATTATAATTTCATACTTAAAATTATCGAGAGCCTTAAACAATAATAATTTTCATTTAATATACTGATCTGAGCCATGAGTCTAATGTAATTTAGCTTATATTATTTTTAGTGACTAATGATTAGATTCTCCGGGGTGGTTGATATTTGAGGTTACACCATGTAACAATATTTCTTCAATAATTAAGGTTTTGGTAGTTCCACTAGTCAGATGAATGGCTACAGTACATATACGACTCAAAACGGTTGCTTGGTATTTTAGGTTAATCACTTATTAAATCTGTTTCAGTAAAACAACTATTGGCTTGGGTTTATTGAAAGTGCTAGGGTGTATTTTCAATATATTCAACATATAACATATATCGATATAGAACCCATGATGCGTTAGCTTCTTTTTGTTCTAACTTTTTATTGCTATCGATACGTATTTGCAAAATTTTCCGCTAATAATTATCTTAACTTGTAAGAAAATACAATAATACTGTTAAAATGTAAATAAATCAACTATCTTAAGATTAACTTAAAATTATAGTATTAAAAGTTCAAGCCTATAATTCAATTGTTGAGGCTTTAAAGATAAATAATAATACTAAAAGAAAAAATGTAATTATAATTATTTTGATACTGACACATTTCAAATAATAAAAAAGTATATGTGCTTTTTTATTGTGTTACATTTTTTATTTATTATTTTTATAAAAAAATTACAATCTATACCAAGAGCACATTAATTATATTTGAAATGAGTAAATAATATATGGCAGGCAAATTCAGAAATAAGAAGTCATCAAATAGTAACACTTAACTTTAGTACAGATTAAAAATTAATTTAATTTATGAATTGGTAGAGAAGAAAGAGAGAAATGAAAACAAAAGAGAAGGGGAAAGTCGAATATGCTATTAGAGCAATAGATTTTTACACTATTTCCTTTTAAATCAACAAAGAGGTTCTTCAAGCAATGTTAAGGTATTTAAATGTCTGAAGAATGGGTTTTCATGATTACCTAAATATGAAAAAAATTGATTGTAAAAAATCACTGATTCGTCTTCAATTTTTATATGCATGTCATTGTGGAGGGTTTATTGGATATGTATGGTAGATCATTTGTTATTTTACGGAATGTGATATTCTGATAGTCCAGAATTATGTTTAAATTTGCTTAAAATGATCCATATTTATAATCCATAGAACCATGTGGATTTATACAGCGATTCATAGATTTACTTTCTTTTTTTAAAATAAGTAAATTTACCTTTTGATAATATATTTTTATAGGCGAGAGAGCGAGAATTCAGGATTATTATTTTTGTTCTTACGTGCTGTTTTTAAGTTAATCTCTTATCGAGAGTCAGGCCTAAATATTTAACAGTATCAGAAGAAGGTATTGGTAACTATTCACAGATCCAGGAGGGTAGGATAAACGTTTTAAGTTTTGAAAATCGTAAGCAATGATTTTCTGCGATTTAATTTAATTTACCATTTTGAGTAGTTATAAATAATTCTTAATTTTTATTTATAATAATAATAAAATAAAATAATTATTAATTCATACATTATACATATTTTTTATAATATTATAAAGTTACTTATTTTATGAAAAACTTTGAACCCCTCTCCCCCCTCATATACACACATACACACACACACACACACACACACACACAACACACACACACACACACACACACACACACACACACACACAACACACACACACACACACACACACACACACACACACACACACACACACACACACACACACACACACACACACACACAAATTGAAAATCGCCACTGGTTTTAAGTATCATTGCCAAATAAGATATAGATGTGATTGAAAATAAGCCGTACTAATTAAAAGATCTCCATTTATTAAGATTATAGCTTTATCATCTACACAATCAGCAAGAATGGTGTCCTGTATTACGAGTAGAGCTGAGGAATATATTTTAAATGGCATATGAGATAGAATACCTTCTGAGGTACTTCTACATTGATAAAAGCCATTTTAGAGATACACGATCCTAAGCTAATTAAAAAATTATAGTATTGTTTTAGAATCTGATATTTTAATAGACAATCACAACCTAATTGATTATTTTTTGGTTTTTCTTTTATGTACCATCATTTATATAATTAATATTTCAATATTTATTGTGTATATATAGTCATATAGACGTATAAATAAATATTAAGTATACATTATTTTTATCATGTAGCTCGATGAATAAAACTTATATTCATGGTGTGGAAACGCATCATAGATTATCATCGATAACTTTCATGAAACAAGTCAATACCCATTTGGAGGTTGACTGTTCTTAAATTATTCATCTAAAAGACATATTCATATGAAAATTACCTAAAACTATTTCTACGAGTATCAAATATTATGAGTTATATAAATTTCTTACATTGTGTTCACCAGGAAACTTACCATTACCGACGTTCTTAGGATTTTCTAGTTCTGTAAACTGTTAAATACCATGGTACGCCGTTTTCTAGTGGGGATTATTTTCACCATTTGATTTTTTTTTCATGTGGTGGACAATGATTAGTGTGTAGGCCACAAAGTCATTTTCATTAAAATATATTATGGTTACTGGTTCAGTAACTAATAAACAAAAAAAATATATATTTAGAATATACTGACAGAACCCGATCTCTTACCCGGCTTTTTTCTTCGCATAGTGAATAGATATATTTTATATATACGAGTACTATAAGATACTATAAGATCTTTATAGTTATTATCTAAATATAGTTTAAAATGTAAGTTTGTAATTATACCAATTAAAGTTAAATATAAGTCCTATTTTTATATATGTGTTAAAATATTTTTGAATCCCTCAAAAAATAAAATATAATATCCAGGTCCAAAAAGAGAATGGTTCACTTAAGAGTTCTGCTTTCGCAACCAATGAATTTGATCTATTTTATAATATTATAATATTTTTGTTGCTTTTATGAAGTTTCTTAATATTCAGCTTTTATTCATTTAATTTAATTAATTTACTTTATCGTGAGTTTGTTTCATATTTGGATCCTTTTGGGATGAATTTTATTATCTTAAAATTGTCAAAACCGTTAACAATGATCATTTTATTGACTTTTTGATTTTATAACCAGATAGTTGTATAATAATTTAATTTTAATCAATTTTAATTTGTGATTCATAACACTGGTTATGATTAATTCATTATACATATACTACATTATAACTAATAACATAGTACCATACGCTGGAGACTGTAATATATAATAATATATAATTATATAATTGTAGATTTTATTGATTAAATAAATCTGAGGTGATTAGACGAATAATGTGTTATTAAAATTATATCACTTGGCAAGTTCTTTAATAAATATATTAAACATAATTTTAAATAATTAATTTTTTTTAAATATTTTTTAAATTGCCTATATTGCTCCTCCGATTAATAGATTTTTATGATTTATAATCTATAGTCATTCAAATACATACGGCTAGGCCAAATAAATGTTTAGAATTTTATGCATAATATAAATTAGAATAAATAATAGTATTTAAGGTATAACATACTGATTTAAGAAAGTATTTGCTTAAGAATTTAAATATGAAAAATCAGTAAGATACTAAATTAAACGTTCTTTATGTTTAGTTTGAAATATTTTTATTAATTTCAAAGCATTGATGAATCATAATTCGTCTTATATTAAAAATGATTCTTCCCAAAGGCCAATGAAAAGTGTTTATTTATAATATTTTATTGTAACTTAAATGTATCAGTGTATTTTATAATAATAGAAATATATATGTATTTGTTGTTAAATCAGTGTAAAAACAAAATTACTTATTTTTTTAATATAAATTAAAATGATTTTTGGTCAAAATTTATCATTTTATTTATTTCCATTTTAACATAAAAAATTATGATCTTAAAACAATATTAAATAATATAAAATATTTCCATTTTAACATATTTTATATTATTTAATATTGTTTTAAGATCATTATTTTTTTAAATTAATTTAAAGACTTACGCTTTTATATTACTTGTGACCGTGACTTAGCATTTAAGGACAGTTTTAACTAAACTGTTTTAGAATGAAAGAGGCTACAATATAAATTAAAATTTGTAAAAAAATAAATTGCAAGAATTAAATTATAAATATAAATAATAATCTTTCTAATTAATATATTTAAAATAATATTAAACATAGTATGTTTGTAAAATTTTCGTAATAACATGATGAAAAAAAATGATAAATGTTAGGACTTACGAAAAAAAAAAATGTGTTTTTTTAAAAAAACATATAATTATAATAATTATATATTTTTAATATAAAATTTATAAAATAAATGAAGCACAATAAAATTTAAAAGTTAAATTAGTCTTTTGAACTTTATTAAGATAAGTAAATTTCGCTTAAATTTTAACGTTGCAATTGAAAATATTTAAAACATTAAATTAAATTTTTAATACAAAAATGTATGTAAATATAAAATAATGTAAGCTGCATATGCTTACAAACCGTAGCAAAGGAATTTTTAATACGCATAGGTATAGATACTATGGTTGAATTATGGTACAATTTGTTTTAAAAATACTTTAACTTTTTGCTTAAATTAACTTGTTTAAAATATACATTTATATTTTCAAAACCTCAAAATATACATTAACAAACATAAAACCACAAGATATACAACCTTATAACATTTCGCAATAATGCCCAGTGGAAAGGGATGTATTTTTATGAAAAAGGTAAGGTAAGATGGGTACCAAATTAAATGTTGTTTAGGTATCATTGTTTAGAAACGTTCATACCCTTAAATTGTAGACTGTAGTAATTAATTGATTAGTCATAATAAAAACGACTAAAATATGCTGGTAAAGGATTAATATTATAAATTTTCGTGCATAAACAGTAATATTAATTTGGATAAAATATAATTGAGCAAATCCTAAAAATGTCAACCACCAAACAATGCATATTTTATTGACGAATCACTATAATTAGTGGCCAATAAAGTGACGTTGGCTTGTATACGATAGTAAAAATAATTTATTAATATTGTGATTTTATTTTACGTGGCCAAGCAGGTACATATAAATACCGTATGAGCATTGTCTTGCGAAACCGTCCGTGCTGTAATAATACAGAGGCCAGAAGGAACACTTCAGTGTTGTATCTGAATAACATTATGTCTGAAGCAAAGTCACCCCCCTATTCGTAAGTGTTTAGAAATCCGTTGAATCGCGGCACCGTTATCGGTTACGCACGTCGGTTCATAAAAATAAAAAACGGTTGGCGGTGAGACCGGGTCGTCGTCGTCACGATTCACGACGAACGACTGCCATTCGCCACTACCAACTCGCCGCGTGTTTTACGATGACGTGCGTGGACGTTAGTGTACGACACCACTAACATCACGGTGGTTGTTGTTCCATTCGCAGTGGGGTCATCTACTTTTGAATGTGTAGATAGTGGTGGGGTGGGTAGTAACGACGAAAAGCGTACAACTGTACGTGCGTGTGTGCGTGTGTGAACGCAGCTTGGTCGGTTCCCACCGCGTGCGCGCGGAAACCGGTTACTCACCGCTTTGTTGATGGGGTGGTGATCGGGAGGGGAGCGGTCCTCCGGGAATGTACGTTACGAAATTTTCTACCGCGACCGCCAGTCGCACGGGTTCGTTCGCAACCGTCGTTTGTTTGCCTTCGTCGTCGCTGCCGCCGTCGCAGTCGCCGTCGCTGGCGCGCGTCCTAGTATCATACCGTCACGTTTTCTCCCCCCGTGCCTCGCCCCTTCACAGTCTACGTCATTGATAATCGAATACCTATATGTTTAATGTGGAATAGTCAATAATCTAGTGTCGAGAATCAACTATAATCCGGGTCTTCTCCGATTGTCGTAACCTATCGTCGTTTTTGCAAATGTCTTCTGATGTATTTAAATCGTGATTCGTTCTAACGGTGCCGTTTGTTGGTGATTGTGCTTTTGTGTGTGTGTGTGTGTGAGTGCGTGCGTGCGCGCTCGCGCGCACGTCGTTTGTTATTTTTTCGGTGTGATGCCGCTGTCGTTTAAAAAAATATTCTCGCGAAAACTGCTGTTCAGCCCAAAAGTCATGGGTGGCACAGCATCTCATCACGAACCGTTGGACCGGGTCGCCAGCCACGCGGGCTCTTCGTTCAGACGTTCCGCTAGTTGTCGGCACAGCAAAGCTTCGAAGGTATTATAATCAAACATGCAATTTTCAGTATAATAGTTTGTACAAAAATAAATTCCCGGCGATCACATAATATTTTTGGTTAAAGATTTTATGTTTTTGTGAAAAGTACGTTATCGTAATCGTCGTCATCGCCACTAAAATAACCTTGTCCTGGTGTATCTCGCAATATAATATGTTTGTAATACAATTTATTCAGTTATATATATATTTTTTTTACATACATACATTCTCAATTTTTTTTTATATAACTATACCGCAGGCACTGTACATTGTTTATAGCTTGTGTCTTGTGGGCGTTTTATTGATAGTTATTATATAGATTTGCAATCTTTAAAAAACGAATACAAAAATATAAATTTATATTTATTCTACTCGTTTAGTATTCGATCAGTGATCCAAGAATTAATTTAAAATACACTCCATTATTATGTTGTGCAATCGGTTTTCTTAGTAAAAGTTAAAAACCAATTTAGTAACGTTGGTCTATCGAAATGGGATAGAAACAATGAAAATTTAATGTAAACTAAAACAAATATTTTTAACTACCTCCCACTGACGTAATTAGGAACTCGAGAGGATTTTAGTAACCCTGTTTTTTTTAAGCTATTCTATAATAATAACAGTGAAATACCATCAATATTATTTTGAGCAATTTCAGCACCTCCAATATTTGAGATCTTATTGCGCCTATGTTACCTACTTAGGTTTTTTTTCTATTTCTTTTAAACGATTCATAAAAAATTATCACGAGTGATTTTACACCTTTCTAACCTTTTATAAATACATTTTTTAACGAGCATTTAAATATAGTTTCGAGATATTTTATTGTTCTTGATTATATCTATTATATCTACCATTAAGTATATAATATTATTTGTATAATTATGTATAATATATTAAACTTAATAAAGTGATGAGACATATACCTAGAATAGTTAACGGAAAGTTATGCTAATCAACAAATATTATATCATAAAACATTAATAATATTTCCACATAAATAAACCATAGAGTAAATAAGTATCAATTCTTACTTCGAGTCCAAGAACGTGGCAAACATTAAGTTTTTGTACTCAATTTACATACGGTGTAAACATTTACTATAATTATTGAATTAAAATTATTTTTATTAAATAATTAAAAATTAATAATTACTTTTTGTCTAATTGTTTTACGAATATTCAATGTCTGAGGCGTGGGAATTTGATCAAATTATGGGAACTATGGGAATTTAATTCATCCCATACTGTAATAGAAAGTCAAAATACGTGTATCATGAGATAATCCACATAACATGCATATTTTAATGGCGACTTTAATATATATTAAGGTACTTTATGCTCAAAATAAATGTCAATGAAAATATTTTTTTAAGCTGATTAGATAGGTACACTATAATTTGTATTCATTACATATGTAGTAACAGGTTTCTAGTTGGTAATTAACTATATGCGATATTATTGAGTAAGCTACCAACTTATTATTATTGTTATTAATTTGTATTTGTTATAAGTTATTTATCGTGTTATCGAATTAATTTTTATTTTAGTTTCAAACATACTATATTTGATTTACATTGATTTACATTAATTTGATTTATTCGTTCAATTATTTACAAAAGTTTGCAGATTAGGTTTCAATATAAATTTATTATTTTCCTGTATAATATTAGTTTATGCAAATACTCTTTATCGTCAATTTATTTGGAAAAACATATAAAACCAAAGATTCGACTTTGAATTTACTATACAGTTATAACTTGTCTTTTAAAATGTATTTTGTGAGTGTCATACATTTTACACTAGTGAATTCTAAATAATAATGATGGGTTGGTTACGTAATACTGTAGTAGTGAACAATATTTGCCGAAGCAAAGAACCCGCAGGATATCCGCTGTTTTTATGTTTCCATTTCATTTATCTAAAACAGCTTGAGATTGGTAGTACACAAGAAAATCGCGTTGCACTAATATCTTACGTCCCCCTTTAGAATAAAAAAAAAAATAACAATAGAACAAGGGTGCAGACTCCCCTTATAAGGGTGCGGACGATTTTTTTTTTGCTGGATACCCCTCATTGCTGCTGTAAGCTGTGGTATAATCATCGCGCTTATTGGGTGTCTAACAGGTTGATGGTCGTCTTGAAATCAGTACTGGTTTTGGTATGTTAGTACTATATCTTTTGAATTATTAATTTTATCAAAGAATTGCTCTCACTCATATAAATACACACACACCATATGTACATAGTTTATACGACATACGTACACTATTCAACTCATACTGCATAATTCACGTTACGCTACACGTTCTGCACCTAGTAGAAAACATCTTGACATCCGTTAATATTTCCGCAAGCAGCTTCCTCGTATCTGTCTACGAATGTTTTTCATTCTTATTCGCTACGCGTATCCGGTTCATTTTACTAAAATTGTCACGTTTATAATGTGTATCTACTATTGTGTCTATCGACCTTGTTAATTTAATTAATCGAGAAAATACAATTGATGGATCAACTATATGTTAAAAAAATTACAAAAATATTTTTTGTTCGTGGATTTTATCACATTTCTCATTCCGGTCCATCGACATTAGTTTTCTGCAATTATATACACAAGATATTCTTGTTTCTTTTATTATTATTATTATTATTATTATTATTATTTTATTTATTCTCTAAGAAACATTCTTTGCTGGTTGACCTTGTACCGGTGCTTTCACGAGGTCGTTCACACTGTGAAGACAACGGCTAGCGTGATGATGGCACGATTGTAGGAAAATCAATTTTTGTGTTTTTCTCTTCCAGGTGGCCTATGAAAATGTTTACACCACGGGGGCTATTTTTAAAACATCCGCCACAGCAGATTATCGAAACAGCTGCACGACGAAAACATCACTGTATACTATAAGAGCATCTGGCTACCGCGTCGATATAACATAGTAGTGGTGTAGGCGTAGTCTGTAGAGGCTCCGTCGTACTCACTGGGTCTGGTGTAGATATAGTAGTGTAGTAGTAGTTTACTGATGAAATACGTACGTACGTAGCGTATAGAATGTTGTATCGTCGACGGGGCAGAGGAGGCTTACGTGTGCGTATTACCTTGTCTCGATGGTTACCTGATCATCGTATAAAGGAGCGTTCACACTAAGCGTTGGATATCACGTAATTCTTCAATTTAATACGCTATTGACAAATGTTGATGACCTAAAATGTAACAAAAGTACAATAATATACGTTTTATGGTAAATTATCGAATATGTCGACTATATTGGTGAAATTAATGTCATATGTTGCATTGAAATGTTACGAGAACCACTGAGCTTAAAATCAATTAAAAAAAGCTATGTTCTTGATTTGTATTTTATCGAATTAATGTGCTTTACAAAAGAAACAATATTATTGTTTCTTAATATACACAATCAAAATTATTTTACATGACTTGTCTGTTAGTACTTATGACCAACAACTTATAGTCTGTAAGTACCACCTACGTTTGAATCGTATAATTAACATCGGATATTATAATATGTATCGGCTCAATCAATGATTTTTAATGGATCCTTCAATGTCGTTATAAGCTGTTTCTTCTAAAAGTACTCTTATATTAAAATTATTATCTTTATTTTCTTGATACATTATTTTAATGCTTAC
>JASXSY010002773.1:0-44744 GCA_034509805.1 Sipha maydis
AATAAAAACGGTTAGTGGCATTCAGGGACTGCCGCGATAAAGCTACTGCATATTAAATAAATAAGAAGTTGATATAATTTAAAATTTTTTTATTATTCTAGTTATTCAGGAATTTGTATCATAGCAACTACGATATTCCATTAATTACGGGATTCCACAGGTAATGGTCACGCTTTTTCGTTACGAAAAATTATTTTTCAGTCACTACACCAGGCCTGCGATAAAAGCTAAAATAGCTTAAAAAATCTTAGATTTGAAAAATAAAATAACAATACATTTCTGTCTTTTTTTTAACAAATTTCAAACATTTTGAAAATAAACATATAATATAAAGAGTTATTTTTTTAAAAATGAACTTCATAAGAAGATTGTCATCTTGTCAGTTATTATCTGTGTAATAGGTATATGATGCACAGAAAAATGTAAAAATGAAAATATAAAAACATTTCAAATTTTCTAATTTTATTTTTATTC
This sequence comes from Sipha maydis, assembly GCA_034509805.1. Lineage (NCBI taxonomy): Eukaryota > Metazoa > Arthropoda > Insecta > Hemiptera > Aphididae > Sipha > Sipha maydis. The sequence continues at coordinate 475 of JASXSY010002773.1, forward strand.
TATTTAAATAAATTATTTAGATTGGTACTCATAGATAACAAGATTTTTATCTAGATGAAGATAAAGATAACTGAGTATAAATTTATCTAGATAAGATAAAATATAAATAATTTTTATCTAGATAACTTATCTAGATACATTTATCTAGATATTTCCCAACATTGCTTGCAACTCTTTAAAAAAATATATATATATATTTAAATAAGATGAATAATAATATTATATTATATTTTATATAACATATTATATTATACCGTGTACACACTTGTAACATTTACGCGTAACGTAACGCCGTGTTATAAATTAGTTCTCTTATGTGTTACATGTTACATGTTACGAGATCATTATTTGTGTGAAAGTGTTGTGATGTTGTGTAGGTTCCACCACGCATGGTGGTCTACCTTCACTTAACCGTGATTCTCTGCAGTGGTAGTACTTCAAAGTATTTTTGTATTTTGGCCATTTTATCACTGTTGACAAAGTAATCGCAAATTGTAAAAAAGTGTTACAAAAAAGCGCTACTTAGAGTAGAAATATTTAAAATAGAGATTCCAAGTGTATGTTTAACACAAGATCCTGTAATTACAAGATGGGGATCATTGATTAATGCTGCTATTTATCACTATGAAAATTTAAACACTGTTTGCCGTGTAATTACTAAGCTCCATAAAGATGATGTAGTCAGTATAAAAAAAAACTAAAAAGTACATAGGAAAAATCTTGAGAGTAATCTAGTATACATAACATCAAACTTCACAATTTTCGTCGAAAGAATAAATAAACTTCAAATAAAATGTCTTTCTTTAATAAGTGTTAAAAATAATTGAGGATATTGAAGAATTGTTCAAATCAATACGGGGTTACAATTGTGTAAATAAAATTTACAACTGTATTTGAAAATCATTATTGATTGTCAAGATTAAAGCGCATTTCCAAAATATTGTCCGGTGGAAGAGAAAATAACGAATTAGATAGAGATCTTGAAGAATTCACTAGTAACGATTTAGTATATTTGAAGTATTCATCGATCACATCAGTTGATGTTCCTTTTCGTTGTACAAATTATTGTTGACTGATTACCACCGGAACTTCAAATTTGAAAATTTGACAAAATAATTAAAAATATTATTTAATTAATAAATAATAATTACTTAAATTGTATTGTTTTTTACACTGATAATTTTGAATAGTTACATATAAACTATGTCATTCAAGGTGAAACAAGTATACATGTAAGTTTTTTGAAATTGTTAACAGAAGATGATCATTTTAGTTTTTTTTTATTAATGTATTACTTCATAAAATTATATAATAAAATTTTGATTTAAATTATTTTTGTTGCTATTTTTGGTGTTTACATAGCATATTTATAGAGCATATTTCAAGGTTTTTTGGTCGTATATAACGTATATTTTAGTATTTTTGGTGCTATTAAATCCGAACCCTTAAATTAAATCAGGCGCCAACTATATTATAAAGTATCACCGAGATTGTCATTTTATAGCCATATGCGTTCGTAAACAGGGCCGAAGTAATACCATAGATTAAATATACTTAAGTATAAGTATATTTAATCTATGGTAATACTAACTTCGAGAAAAACTGTACTATTATTTCGGAGAAAACTAAGTTCATGATTGGAACTTGAACATAATTTTATCGAAATTTATATAAATTTAATTTTGTCAACCATCTAAAGCTTTTAAAAATATTACTGGAAAATAAATCATTATTATTTTAAAAATTATATTTTACATGATTTGCAATATTTAAAGACCACCCAAAACAAATCGTTTTTGTAAATTAAGTTTTGGTTCACAATTTGAAACAATCTATAAACGGTATAAAATAATTATAAACACTTATTCTAAATAAAAATTACTTATTAATCATTACTCAACCACAGTAGTTACATATCTATTCGCAGGCCCGGATTGAGCCGGCGGGCTACAGGGCAAAACCCGGTGGGCCGTTAAAAATTCGAAAGATTTGGGCCGGTTTGATGATATTTTGAATCAGTGGAAATATCTTATCCATAGTTTATTTTACATCAAAAGACAAAAATGTGATTCTAAAATGTAAACATGTAATCTATGATAAAAATCGTTATCTTGATATAATGACAGCTATAAGCTATAAATATAAATAATATCAATAAATAAATCATATTTATTTATCGTTATCTTTTGACTACAACTATCGATGTATATATAGTATAAACATCTCGATTACTACAACTGACAAAGTGACAAATAACAATATTACAGTATAATCAATTTTGTAAATTTCCCATTTTACAGTTATCGTTATCGTGGTTTCAGCAGTATTGTCATAGGCGTGCGCACGGGGGGGCCGGTTGGGTCACGGCCCCACCTGCGGCCTCAGGCCTTTTCTTTAATAAATGCATAGATATCTATATTATACTAGACAGCGAACATTTTTAAATTTTAAATTTTATAATATTTTTATTGTAATCGAGAATCAATGTTGCAGTGTTATTAATTTATAGTGTTTTCGTTTAATGTACGGAACGTTACGAAACGTTCTTCATTGTTGTATAATCGTAATAAGATAGTGAATAGTGATAACAAACATGATAAATGATAATATAATAAACGTCATGCTACTCATGCAACAACTGCCGTTTAAATTTTAAATTATTTGATATTTCGTGTATTTTTTACTTTTATTATTTTAATTTTTAATAGTTTTATTGTTTACAACGAGTTCTACGCCAATGCCATGAAATAAAAGAGAAGGACCTAAAATAACAGCATTTTTTTCAAAAAAAATGAAGTCGAGTACTGGTAAGTAATTATAGACTTTATTGTACTGAATATTTAAACACCATAAACGATTATGATTACTGATTAGTTAATTATTTTTTGACATAATGATACTTACATTATTATTATTTATTTTTAGAGCCAACTGATCCAAGTATTGTAAATACAAATGTTTTGCAAAAAGAAGTTCTTCAAACAGAAACTGAAGATATTCAAGAATTAAATGTTGAAGAATGTATGTATTTTAATTATTTAATTGGTTTATTTTGTGTACCTTTATTAAGATTGTAAATTTTAAAAAATATCAATCCTGACAACTCAACTACATCTGAAGAAGGTATTATTATTGATGTTCATTGACATTTAGATTTAAAACGTATAATTTAACTAAATGTTGTATACTGAATTTCAAATTACCATTTTTTGTTTTGTTTTAACCTAATTGATTTGAGTTCTATGTATTTAATATAGTTGATGGATTTTAGTAATAAATATTTTAATTATGTTGAAAAGTAAATATATGGTATATAATGTTTTTATATTTGTATACCTATTGAATTAAATAAATACTTTATAAAATAAACAATTAAATATTTAATTATACCAGTATTCATTAGTACAAGAATATTTGGAAAATGTTTAAGGGCCCCCCCTGCGGTTAAAGTTTGCGCACGCTTATGAATATTGCCATTAGTATTTCAGGAATACGTTATTACTGTTACTGCTGCAATTTTAAGTTTTTATTGTTCTTAATTTTTTAATACATAATTTAAATTTGTTCTACAATGTCATTCCCTATTCCTAAAAAACGTACGCCCAGGTGGTGCCGAAAAAGCACGTGATAAAAAAAAGAAACTGCTGCTTGAAAATGCGAAAATGTATGGTGACGTTAGTGATATGTTTTAAATAGCAATTAGAATTTACATTTATTTTAATAATTTCAGTTTTATATTTTTCATTTGTTAAATTTAATGTGAAATAATTCATTCTTAATTATTATTTTAGACCAAAGTTACTAATACTCCGAATACTCCAGTACAGCAAAATATACAAATACAAGAAAAAGAAAAAGAGATATTGATTGAAAACACTTTATCAGAGGTATTAGTTAAAAATTAATGTTTTTGTGTTATAGTTGGATATATTGTTGCTTTTTGTTATTTAATTTGTTTAATTGAAGGATGATGTTTATCCATGTTATAAATTAACAAATCAACATTTTTTATTTGTTAGATTAAAACAATGTTAGAAAATCTTAAAATCTATAATATGTACTAAATTTCAGTTTCAAAGTAATTATTAAAATATTAGCTTTTACATCAGTTATAAAAATTATTATGAAATTTAATAGTACAAATAATTCTATAAATATTAGGTGTAAATAAGTTCCTAAATTATTAATTAAATAAATCTATAAATCTTTATGACATTTGTAAATAAATATAAACAATATTATTATATAGATTGGAATAGATTGGAGAGATAGGAAAGTTATTCTAAGTTTATACAAACATCAAGCAACTGTAATAGACATTAATGGTTCTACAACAACAGCAAATATAAGAAGAGGAGTTCGACTAGGATGCCCACTGTCGCCGTATCTATTTAACCTGTTTATTGAAAATGCAATGAATGACATGAAAAACAAAACACCAGGAATCAAAATGAACAGTCAGCAAATCCACTGCATACGTTTCGCTGATGATGTGGTACTCCTCTCTGAATCTGAAAATGATATGAACAGTATGCTACGAGTACTTTCAAATAAACTTGGCTTCTTTAAACTTAAAATAAACAGCAACAAAACCAAATGCATGACAATTTGTAAAAAAAGGACATATAGCAGTAAACATAAAAATTGGAAATGACAAATTAAATCATGTTAAAGAATTCTGCTATTTGGGAAGTATAATCACAGAGAACAATAAATCTAAAAATGATGTGAAAAGAAGGATTACGATGGCTAAGCAAGCATTTCAAAAGAAAAATAATCTCCTTACCAGTAAATATCTGAAACTGGAAACAAGAAAAAGATTCATTAAGACCTTTGTTTGGAGTGTTTTGACCTATAGATGTGAGCCGTGGTCCATAGGAAAGTATGAAAAAGAAAGACTGGAAGCAGCAGAAATGTGGATGTGTAGAAAGATGACGAAGACAAAATGGATAGAGGAGAAGTCTAACGAAAGAGTATTATTTGAAGTGAGAGAGAGAAGATATTTGATAGAAACTATAATGAAGAGAAAAATCACCCTCGTAGGACATGTTCTGAGACACAATAAGTTCCTTACCAATATCTTTGAGGGAAAAGTAATGGGCGATAGAACAAGAGGACAACCCAGACAATCATTCTTCAAAGACATCTGTTTAATAATGAACTGCCAATCATACGAAGAATTAAAGAGGAAGCATATGATAGAGAAACATGGCGATCTCAATAAGGCGTAGCCTTTATGGTATGAATGAATGATATAATTATATTTATATAATTTCTATATTATTATTTTAATTTTAACTATACAGGACTGTAATAATGTTGAAGTTGCTGACAAGTTTAGACACACTACAACAAACAAAAGTTTAAGTAATAATGCAGATCACTCTATTTCCTATAAACATTCGGATAATCCAAAAGTAGTTGAATAAAATTCTGTGGTCATCACTAGTTTCAAAAAACCAATTACCTTTGAATTAAAAATGTTTTTCAAAACTTACTCAATTCAACTTTTTAATAATGTAATATTTAACCCATAACTTACATACTACCGAGTTAAAGATAATAACAACTATAAGCGTGAATGGTTAACTTATGAACATAGTAGTAAATTATTTTACTCTACTTTTTGTTTAGCTTTTTCAAAAAATTCTAACCGTTTTACTATTGGTTATCAGTCAAATCCTCGACATTTATATTAGCGTCTTTGTGAACATGAAAAATCAGTTGATCATAGTCAATGTATATGTTACTGCAAATGTCCGCGATTGGTGAGTGCTGACCATAGATAATACATGTATTATCTATGGTGCTGACAGTCACCGGTTAATGTCGTCATACATCAAAGTCATTGGTAAATGTTGGCATATTGATTAAATTATTACTGTTTATAAACATTTACTAGCGAATGTCGACATTAATATAATAACATTGGTGAATGTTGGTCATGCCGATATTATTTAATCTAATTTAGGAATAACGGAAGGGTCACAATTATAAAATAGTATCTTACACTATCTAGTACCTATGGTATATAAGGTATTATACAAGTTGATAATTTCGACAAATAATAATAAATATTTGAAAATTTTAAACAGATTCTGAAACGTTACGTATTAACTATTAATAGATAAACTAATAAATGAAACTTTGTAGATAAATCAATTTCTAGAAGAAAAGAAAAAAATGATTTTGAATAGAGAAGTAGCAATTACCAATCTTCAAGTACAAACTGTGGAAATATTGCGAACTTCAAAACAAAAGTTTTAGCCGGCTAATGTTGGAGAAACTGTCCGTATTCGAGTTCCAGATGTTGATCATAGTAAAATGGATCCCTAAAATATTTTAGCTGTAGTATTAGATATAGTAGATAATGATTTTTATAAATTAGCTACAAAAAACAGTGTTATAAATCGATTATACACCAGAAACCAGTTTTCAGTGTGTAAAGAAAATTTAATATCAATCACTGATGTACAAAGGGAACAACAAATTTCTTTAAGGGAAGCTTCTACATCAAATTCATCGACTGGTGGGCAAGGGAATACAAGATGTAACTATACAAAAAAGTGTAAATGTAGAGAAATGTTGGCATTTTATGTAGTACACAATGTCATGACAGTTTGTCATGCTGTAATAAGTAATATTATAAAATAATCATAATTTAAATTACTTATGTCAACATTAACCAAAATCTTAACGTAAATGTCAACATCCACTAGTAAATGTCTGTATTATTTTAATTTTTCATCATTTACCAATTCATTAGGTGTATGTTGACATTCACCAGGTGACTGTCAGCATTCACCAATTGCGCACATTCACAATAACATATAGATCCATATTTACTATATTCAACAAAAAGATCTCTATAATATATTTACAAAGGAAAAGCAAGCTGAGAAGTGTAAGAAAATAGCTGTCTTAGATCGCATTATTAATAATAATAATAATAATCAATTGAAACAATAAAAATGATTGGTAAGAGAGGATTAAGTTATCGTGGTGCTAAAAACGCTGAGTCAGCTTATACTTTCAATGATGCCACAATAGATTATGAAAATTTCTTAGAAGTTCTTATATTGATATCAAAATTTGATCCTCTTTTAAAAGACCATATAAATGATGCTGTTTTAAAAAGTTCGAAATTCCATAATAATAATAAAGGGACTGGAAAAAAAGGTAGTCCATGCTAATGTTACTATGGGTTACTATGGGTCAGGAATGTGTACAATATCTTCGATTCCACAGTCAATAGAATAATTTAATGAAAAGTAAGTTACCTTCCTATTTAAAACTTGTAGTTATTAATTAAAATTAACCGTTTTATTGTAGGTACTCATTAGTTTCAATCGTAAATTATATTGGAGAACCATACTCACGAAGTTCAAGTGAAGAAATGGGACATTACACTTCACATGTTAAAAGAACTAATGGTCTGTGGAATATTCACGACGACTTGGTAAACAAAATAACAACATATAAAATTACCGAAAAAATTAAAGTTCAAACCAATATTTAATTTTACTTTTTTACATAAATATAAATAAATAATAATAATAATAATAAATATAATTATTATATTAATTTTAAGAATAGATGATAATAATTGAAATATTAAATTTAAAGTATATTTCTGTTTCCTTTTGTATATATTTTGTTTTAAGATATGTTTTGTATATTTGGTAGCATTATTATTATTTTCTTACAACTATTATACCTTTTGAAGCCCATTTAAGCTTTTGTATGACTATATTTTTTGATTGATATTGTTATATGTCAATTAGACTGTTTATCTAATTACCATTATTATATTGTAACTGTTTCACCAAGTTGAGTATTTTTAAGCATTTTTATGATTATATTTTTTGTTTATTACTGTTATATGCCAATTAGGCTGTCTATTTAATTAATATTCACTTTTTAATTGTTAGTTATATGCCAACCAAGTTGTTTATTTGTTTTATTATTAATATTATTATTCCTTTTTGACTGTTATTATTTATTTATTAAACAATCCGGTTACTTTTATATTACTATATTCTTTATTGAGTCAAATAAATAGTAAAACTAAAATAAATTTCTACAGTTCATTTATTTATAATATATACTATACATAGACAACGATTGTCCAGTACGATAAAATTTTATTTGTTGTTGTTGATACCCCATGCTATAGGCTTTAAAATGTATAATAAGTGCTGGCGCTAAAAGTATTTCAAAATTCTATACTTACATAGCAGAAGAAAGTTCTGAATTTTATATATCTCATTAGTTATGAAACACATTATAGCGCATGAATGAAACAATAATCTATGAAAATAAAAAATGTTAATACCTATTATATCGTGGTATTTGGTCAAAGTACCGGTGCTGAGAAATTTTCTATTTTCCAGGATTCCGGAAAACCCAGATTGTATTTAATTTTAAGAATAGTGTAGCAAGTTTGAAGCAAAATTTCGATACCAATTTTGAGTTGTTTGGAGAATGTGCCGGTGCTGGGAAATTTTCTATTTTCTGGGGTTCCGGAAAAACCAAGAGCTAGCAAATTCCAAGAACAATGTAGCAAAATGTAGCAAATTCATAGCAAAATTATGATACCAATTTTGAGTTGTTTGGAGAAAATGCCGGTGCTACGTCAAGACAGCACCGGCATGTTTGTTTCCGGATTTCCGGAAAAACCAAATTGTAGCAAATTCTGAAAATAGTGTAGCAAAATGTAGCAAATTCGTAGCAAAATATTGATACATGATTCCAGTATGTAGCACTAAGTGCCGGTGCCAACTTGACGGACATATCAAATGTTAGATTCAAGGCTAAAGTTTACGTTGATTCATTATTGAAATATGAAACAATTATATTAAGCCAAATTTTTTTAAAAATATTTTCATCAACAATACCATTATCTCTTTATTTACAAACAAAAGGATTGGATATTTTTCAGGCTTACAAAATGGTCAAACAAACTACGAATACATTAAATGAACAATCTCGCAATTTTGAAAATATTTTAGAAGCATCAAACACTTTTACGGAATGGGAACACATGACTTTTAATGATAGACATTTGGGTTTAAATATACCTCGAGAATTTACAGAACATAGAATTTCAAGAAAAAAAATAATGGCAGGAGAAATTAGTAAAGACGATCCAACAATAAACCAAGTAAACAAATATCGTATTAACGTATATAATGTAATTTATGATCAAATTATAAACAGCATAATACAAAGATTTTCGGAACATGAAATATTTTCTAGTATTTCAATTTTAGATCCCTCTAATTTTGTTTCAACGCTAAATTTAAGCCATATCGATATAGCAAAAAGACTTATCAAACTAACAAGTATTTTAAACAAATTTGATCCTAGATCCTAGTTTAACTGTAGGAACATTTACCGATGAAATTAAAGATTTTGCTTGTAAATGGCCTAAAATTAAACAACTTGCTGATGATGATGACCAGGAAAAATTATTACAATATGACGATAATGATGAGGACAATGAAGAATAAATTGATGAAAACAAAAATAAATGAAAAGATTGTATTTTTTTTTTCTTGTATTTTTAGCGTATAAGGTTATTTTAACGCTGTCTTGTACGAAAGTACGTTGTGAAACGGCGTTTTCAAAGTTAAAGTACATATTAAATAGACTCAGAAATTGTTTATCGCAAAACAAAGTGGATACATTTTTATTCATGAATATTGAGAAAAACATTTTACAAAACATCAAAAACGAAAACGTCATAGAGTTAATAGCTAATAAAAGTAGTTTATTATAAAATTTACTAATTTGAAAATTATGTGACATAACTTTTATTTTTATTTTTTGACATTTATTAGTAATATTGTTTAATAATAATTACAATAATACACTATTAAAGTTTTCCTTATGTTTTTTGTATAATATTATAATATAATACCAAGTGTTTAAATGTTTGATTAAAAATTAGAGAAAGAAATAGTAGTGCTTGTATTTACATTAAGGGTCTATAAATTAAATCTTATTATAAACTAATAAAATTTGATAGGTTAAGAAAAAAATTGTTTATGAACTTGGGCCGGTCTTGGTGGACAGCCCGATAAGTAATTTCTTCCCAATCCGGCGCTGCATATTCATTTGTACTCGTATTTATATACAAATATGTACAGTGACATATTTCCTAAAGGGCGAAGGATGTCCCGGGTCTTGTCAAGCAAAAGAAAAAAAAATTTAAACAGTAATAAATGAATACAAAAGTACAGAGAAAGAAATTATTAATTTATACAATATAACGGTAACTAACGCTTCATTTATATTCATAATAATATAATAATTAATTTATACCTTTTATATGTATTTTTAATAATGCTATAAAATCACTTATATTTGAGAAAAATTTAAAACTTATTCCTACAATGCTTTGAAAATACGCAGCAACAGATATAAATATAAATATATGTATATTATTGTTTAGAATAACACAAAATAAGTCTTATATCATAAAGGTATTATTTGTATAAACCTGTATAATTACAAGAGTACCAAACTAAACGGTTTCTATTATGGCTTTACCAATATCTTAAGTAAAAACCGTTCAATAAACATGTGCAGATGCAATCCAAAACAAGAATTGTTATATCAATTATTTTTTACATAAAAAAAGGCCTTTGTTAAATTTTAATTGCATATAAGGAAGACTCAAACGACAAAAGCTTTTTGTCAAAAGACCATTAAAAAATAACTGAAGACCAAATTGGTCATTGAAAACTTTTGATCGCGTATTTTGTACTTATGCCACAATGAATCGAAAGAAAAAATAGCACACATAATACATATGATAATTAATAGATATATTTAATTGACATTTTAGAAACATTGATGACACTTTTGAAAAACTGACCATGAATATAAGATTTGTAAATAACGTTTTTTTTAATAACTGATTATATTCATTAAAAAACTATACAACGCGTTTATTTATTTTTATATATGCAATTATTAATAAACCACTGGAACACCTCCTGTTGTTGAGTTATCGATTCCGCATTCGTTTGTGCCTCGACGAATTTTGAAAAGTCCGTTGTCTCCCCAATTTTCGCTCCATGAGTTCACCATTAACCAATATGGGGTTCCAACTTCCTCTCCCCAGCCAATTAATTTCACGGCGTGACCACCTAGATATGTTGCATTTTCCGATTTGATGTACACTCCTGCGAATTCATGCGAAAAAAAAAATTGTGCATTGATCGAAGGTGATTAAGGAACTATTAACTATAATTCATACCATTACATAATTAAGTATCGATTTGTGTTACCTGATTTATAACTAAGAAAATCGTCGTAAACTTTAAAAGACGCTTCAATGGGCCCGTAAGCCAAAACATCTTTTTGGATGGTTCCATAATTTAGATAATAAGCATCTCTAGCTATAATCAGTACAATTCATTTAATTTCATATAATATAAAAATATTAATTCATATAATGTAATCATGTCGTAGGTCCAGAACCCAAAAATTAACACTCAAAGTATATAATTTATATCCTCTAAACCAGTGTTTCTCAACCTGGGGGTCGCGACTCCCTTGAGAGTCGCCAACTTGTTATTCGGGGTCGCAATCGAATGATTTAATTCAAAGCGAAAATTAAAAGCTCAATCATTAAAAAATAAAATAATAAAATATTAAATATTACATATTACGAGCATAGATTATTTACATTAAAATGAAAAACACACTATTATTATTTTCAAAGCGATATTACTGTTTGACGTTTATTGAAGAATCTATAATAAACGTCGAATCTAGATTTTCAAGTAACAACCTAAGATAAGGCTTATGCCGCAGTGTACATATTATATTATTATATATTTATGTTTCAGGTCATCGTTAACATTGCCGTACGCCATTGTAAAGTAAGTTTATAAGTTGCATTTTTACATTGTTTTTCACATTTGTATACAATTTGTATATATATATTTATATATAAATTGCTAAAAAATTGAAATTCAAAAAGGGGGTCACTACAGTAAAAAGGTTGAGAAACACTGCTCTAAACATTAATTATTGAACACTTAATATTTATATATTGTCTTATTAATCACTTATTTTCTTCTACGGTGATTAAAATATGCGAAAATTAACATCCCTGATATTTACAAATATATTTGTGATTGTCAAATGCATTTATGTGAAATTAAATGCATAAAGAATTTTGACCTTATTGTAAAAGAAAAAATAAGTTTTTACCTCTTCTTATCTATTAGTATAATAAGTACCTATTAATGTTTAAAAATATTCCACATATGTACACATAAAATATGATTAAATGTACGCAAAAAAAAAACCGGATGGGCTTCGCTCTGCTGTACAGTTGGGGGTGGAGTGCACCTCGTTTATAGGATATGTCATTATTACAATGGATTTGTTAAATTTGAATGCAATGATAGATATCATTGTATACGAATAACGATTCGAATGGAGATGATATGTTTGTCTAGGATATAATACATTGTTATTTATAAATATTGTAAAAAGTATATTTTATTTTGAAACGATAAATATATTTTTCAATTAGGATGGGTTAGCAGTTGCATACAGCGACACAGTCTAGAATATTACACATTATATTATATTTTACATGTAATTTTATGTCAATATTCGCTATTCAAACGCTTATAAAAAAAAATTGTGCCTATGGATTTTAATAATTTTTTAATGACATTAAGAACTACTTCTGTGGAATCTTCTATTAAATTTTCAAGTATTTTGTAGCAGCCAAATTTTTTTATCACCGATTATAAAAATAAAATGTAAAAAAATCGAATATTTTAAATGCCTATAAATGGCTTAAAAATCAATATAATATTTAGAAAAAAATATGGCATAAAGGAAATATCAATCTTAACAGCTGGTAGAAATTTCAAAAATTTGCGACTTATACTTTTTGAATTATAACAAATATTTAAAATCGTTTGAGAATAAATCGCTATTTTATGCAATTTCGTAAATATTTAAATTTCAAACAGTCATAAATTTTTCCTCTTACTTTTTAAGTCCGGAAGAAATTTTTTTAAAGATTTTTGAAGAGTAGCTTATAGATAACCTAGTGTTAAAATTTTGAACCTTAAGTATGAACAGAAAAATTTTATGAATTTTTATCTACAAAATAACTTGCAAATTATCGTGATTTTTACACATTTTATACAAATTTGAGCTATAAGGGCTTATAAAAAAAATTGTGTGAACCGATCACCGATATTTTGTAGTTACGATAAGTTTAACTTATTATAAACCTTGTATTCAATTTTCAATAGTTTTCGGTCTGCCAATTAAATTTTATAGATGTTTAAAAACAAAAATTTTACAAAAATCGAAAATTTAAATTGTCTATAAATAAGTCAAAATATGTCAAAATACTTTGAAATCTTAACCATGTATAGAGAACGTCAATATAAAGATTTGGTGAAAATTTCAAGTTGTTGCGATTTTTGGTTTTTGAGTTAGAGCATTTAAAATAATGTAATTTGTAAAAACGTGATTTTGCGTAAAATTCCCGTTTTTTAGTAATTTTTTTATCGTTTTTTTCGATTTTTTTAAAAAAGTATTGAAAAGTTGGATTTAAGACTAGCCAAAGTACCATCTATATTCACTTTCCTTTCAGAAAAGTTGCTACTTAAGCAAATCGAAGCATTTTTACTGCCAAAAAGGTGTCGTCAGACACAAAAATAAAAATAAAAATAAAAATAAAAAAAAACAATAAAAAAAAGAACCGGATGGGCCTCGCTCTGTGTACACTTGGGGGTGAAGTGTGACACTTCATAGGATAGGTCATTATAATGGATTTGTTAAATTTGAATTCAATGACAGGTATATAAAAACGATTCTATGATTTTTAATAAAAAAAAAAAACACACATCATTGTAAAACCAATAGATTCCATCACTCCGTTCAGAATCTAAAAAAAATACTATTGATACTTAAAAATCGACACATTTTAGTTCTGAAACCCACGATATTTTATTATATTTTAGATAATCACTTACTGAATCTGTGATCTTTATCAAAATCAATATGTTGATCTCCGTAACACATTTTTGTACATATATGATTTCTTTCCATCGGTTTTCCACTGCATGTATTTTTACCATATTCATCATAAGAACAAGGTGCAACTTTGTATGGCTGACAACCCTGAAAATACAATAGAGAATTCACAAATTTAATATTATTTAATTAATTTCGTTTTACTACAAATATCTACTAGTTCGGTAATCTAAACATTACAGAACTGAAATAATATTGTTCTTGTAGATTAAAAATATACTTATTATTCTACATGAATACATTGTCTATGAAACACATCTCATTTAGAGATGTATTTTATAAAAAATATTCGTTGAAACAACAATGTAAATATAAATTTTTTCTTACGCAATTTCATTGATAAAATGTAAACAATGCCGTTGTATTTATAAATATTAAATATTTAGTTATTGCAATTGCATTTATTGTAAAAATCCTATTCATAATTCAATGAGTGAAAAAAATGTGTATTCAATTACTTTATTATCGTTATTGTAATGTGTTTTGTGCTTTATGTATACGTTTTCAATTCATTTTCAAAATATTAAATTGATTGTTTTATAATAATTTATTAATATGCAGTATATTATTATACCTATGTTATAATGATATATAATACAAAAGCACCTACATCCTCCGTCTCGTACTCTCCTCCAGTAACCAGACCATATATTTTGAAATATTCCCAAGCTTTTATTGGGGAGCCTCCGTGGCATCCAAGACCGCACAGATCGCAACAAAACGTTAGTTCCTCTGCGGACAGCAATTGATTGAACTCTCCGTCAGTGGCTATACATAAACGATCAGCAAATGCTGAACTTGTACCGAATGCCTTGAACAAAGTGGTAAAGTCAACTCATCGCGTCAATACAATTTCATTGCCATGCAGACGACGAGGGGTTTTGTGTTCGAAAATTATATGTTCGGATGAATTTTTGTTCAAATAGTTCTCAAAAACTCATTCTTAAAAACAACTATATTATATTAAAATATTATTTATTTATTAATTATTTACGTAGTGAAAAAAATTATTAAATTTATAGGTATATCGTCAAGTAAAATAAATAAATGTATATACGAGTATATTCAAGTTAAAAGTTTAAATTGTACTCAATGCCTCTTAAAAACTCAATGTTATTTTTATTAGACTATATCGTCATTATTGCCATAATGTTAATTGTTAAATTGTCTTAAATAACCGTCTTTCCCTGGTTATAAATACAAAGTTTTCGAACAAAAATTCATCCGAACATATGCTTTTTCGAACACTTTTCGTCCGAACACATTTTATTCGAACATATCATTTTCGAACACGTAATCTGACACCCATGTAGACAGTATTGTGTAGTAACGTAACGCAAATTACAAATTACTGTAACGCAATTAATTTTTCAGTAACGCAAAAGTAATTTCGTTACATTTTACTTAAGGTTACGCAATTGTAACACAATTACTTTTAAAGAGTAATTTCTATGATGTAACGTTCTAACGCATTATTTTACACGTTATTTATTAAAATAATTGTTTCGAATATATTATAAAAACAAGACGATAAAATGTTCCAGATAAATTAAAAATCAATCTTATTTATTTTTGATTCCGATAATTATTAACAATATTATTAAACAATCCGGGAATTAATATTATTACTTCATAATTAGAAAGAAAAGAGTTTGGCTTAAAAATGAAATTTAATTAAAATGAATTATGATTTACGGCTTATGAGTAAACCACCTATCTACCTACATAGATATACACCTATATGGTTACACATATAAAACTGATATTCCTACTTACTTCGATCTTAATACCTTACCAGACTGCAGTCGCCATTTACAATTAATACTATATACTATACATAAATTATATTATTACTAGGTCTATGATTGTAAAATATAACATATCAATTGAATGTGGTTCAAAAAAAAATGATAACTGTAATCAGAGATAAAAAATTATAACGTTATTTGTAACGCATTACTTTATTAATGAAAAAGTAATGTAACGTGAAAAAAATTATTTTAGGCCACGAAAATGTAATTTGAATAAAAATATTTGAAGTAACGAGTAACGTAATTTCATTACATTTTAAAAGTAATTTACCCAACACTGCATGCAGACAAACGTACCCAACATGATCCGCATTTTCCTTGATCGCGAATCATTCCAATGGTTTGGCAATGTCTCCATTTCTTTCTAGCATCGAAATTAGAAGGTATTCCATCGAAAAAATTGTTGTAAGCCTCATCGTGTGTTTTAAATTTGCTCGATTCGGTTATTTTGGCTTCCTCTACCCCTTTTGATCCCAAAAGTTTTAAAATAGTATCTTTCGTTGTTTTCGGATCAAAGTTCATGCCCGCCTATTATTAATATTATTAAACTCTATTAACTCTATTTTTGTATAAACAAATTTAAAATATGCGTATTTTTGTCTGTATAGTAGGAAGATATTGGGGATTTTGTCCATTACTCACGCATATTAACACTTATTAATTACTCCACTAAAAGAAACTTCGTGATTTTTTTAGAAACAATTAACATCTAAATAAAACTTACTATGAGTGATATTAATTAAATATTATATACAAAGTTTATTAAAAAAAAAATTTCCACATATTAAATTAATAATTTTTTTCCCAATAATTTATTATATAAATAAATAACTTCAAATTTATAAAACTTCAAAACATCTCTACGCCAAAATGACCCTACGCCGAAAGGGCACTACACCGAAATGGCCACGCCGAAATGTCCTAGACCGAAATAAAACGTATTTAATGAAATTTGCATAGCAAAAAATACTGTTGTGAACAATGTGTATTTTGATGTATAATTACTTATGTTAAGAATGAATATTTAATGATGATTGAAAATTATATTACCCTCCAAGTCGTTGCTTCTGCATCGATTTTATCGATGTAATCTTTTTCCAAAAAATATGCCTGCTCCGTTTGATACACACTAAACAAAATAACGGACAACAAAATGCAAAGCCGAGTCATTGTGGTTTTGTTATGGTATATATAAATATTTTATGTGGAATCAAACGGCGTACGTCGTGACAATTACAACTGCAGCTAATGAATCTATTATTATTTGTGGAGTATTTATATAATCCAATCACTGGTTTAAGTACTTGATAATAAATTCGAATTTATTATTTGAAAAATTAACAGTTAAAGTATGCCAGACAGAATTTTTATATTCCACAGTATGTTTAACATAATTTCAAAGAAATATTAATATTGACACAATGTGTTGGATTAGTATTTTTTATACTGTATAAATATGATTTGAATGTTGTCACAATAACCCATGGCATCTAAGAAAATATGGTCCTAATATTTCCATACAATATTTCAACAATAAATCTCCAAATATTTTAGCAATGTAAATTTTTTAGGTATTGTAACAATGTTATTTTACACATTGCAACAATGCAAATTTTAGATTTTATAACAATGTACTTTTTGCACGTTGTAACAACGTTTATTTTACACATTGTAGAAGTTTTTTTCAGACAATATTGTTTCTTTTAAAATATATTCCACCACTGTTCCTATTTTTAAACGTTATTTGTGAAAATATATGCTGTAATTATTTCTACAACAGCTAGTACTTTAAAATATATTTTCATGACAGTACCTTTCCTATAGTAGATAAAAAAAAATATTTATATTTTAATTATTATTAAATTTTATTGTAAAAATGAATTCAAATATTTAAATCAGTTTTTAGTTTGATTTTTCTTCTTTTTTTTTTTTGTAATCCTATTTGTTGCCTGCGCCAACCACTTTGCTGCAACACTGGAAATTTCATGATCCGGAGTTTCAGAAAATTTTTTGTCTTTCCTTAAGGCATCTAAAAAAAAAAAAAATAATTAATTTAAAACCCAATTTCAATTAATAGATCCTATTAAAACAACTACTACTACAGAGTCCTGATACAAATGTAAATATCCAATAATCTGATTCATCTATTTGAAATTCTGAAGGGAGTGATTAATGTATTGATTTTACAATGTATGTTTTTTTTTTATTTTTTTATTTTTTTTTGTGTGTCTGTCATCACATTTGGTACAGTAATAAAGTAAAATATCCAAGTCTATACTACTTAGACTTAGATCCAGGACTACAATATCCAACTTGTCCAGCCCTGAAAATATCCGAGACTAACAAATCATCTCTGATCTGAATCTCTTGATTCTTTGTATACAATGATGTATCATTGAATTCAAACACAACCAATACAGGGACCTACTCTGCAATGATGAAAACTACTCGACACCTACTATACAGCAGAGAGAGTTTCAGGTTTTTTATTTTTATATTACAGCGGATTGACATATTGCAGTTCTAAAAAAACACACATCATTGTAAAACCAATAGATTCCATCACTCCGTTCAGAATCTAAAAACATAGATTAAGCACCTGAAAAAACTGGAGGGCTAATAGATTTATGTTTGTTGGAACGGCTGTTATGACAGTGGCGGCTCGTGCGTAAGTGCGCAGGTGCAAGCGCACCACATGCTATTTTATCAAAATAATACTTTTTATTTTTTAAAACTTAACCATTGTAAATTGTAATTTTTTAATATCGGTGTGCTATTAAAAAAAATTATTCAGCAATATTTTTCGATAAAGAATTATTATGTCGTGAACATATTATTGCTCCTAAAGTAAAAAAAGTTATGCAAAATGCACACATCAATCGGTGCGCAACACTGTGACAGCACCGCACGCCTATATAAAATACGTATGGTTGACAAGTGGGGGGACCGCTAAATACAATGCAATTCGGTGCGCAGTTGCTACTACTGCGAACCGATTTAAAAAAAAAATTTATCTTCGATTAATTTTGAGGTTTTTCCATTTTGTAATCTGATTTTTGTATCAAATTGTCGATATTATTTCATAATAGATGTATACTATATATTTCATCCGTCATAGTGCATTCTTTCCTCTTAGAATGAACACGTAATTTTTTCTTTAAAAATGAATCCAGTAGAAAATCTTTTAAAAAAAAAAATTATCTCTATATACAAATGAGGAAAAAATTAAAATTAAAATATTGGGAAGATCTGTACCGGATTTAAATTTAATACAAGTTACAAAACAAAAATCTCGGCAATATACTCGTCATTTAACCAATGACTATTATTATTCTAAATTAAATATGCATATTATAAATAAGATATCTATACATTATTTACATATTATTAATAAGATACTTAATTACATTATTTAAAACCAATAAAAATATATTACATCATAGGAAATGCTTGTTAGTTATTTTGCGCACCACCTATTTTTAACACCACGAGCCGCCACTGTGTATGATAATTTTCTTCAGCTGAAGATAAGTCTGATGTAAATTGAGCTTTTCTTGCCCTTTATTTAGCATCAATGTAGAATTATAAAAATTAAAATATATAAAACAATATATTTATTTAAAATGTTAGATAATAATTATAGCAAACAACAATAAATTATCGTCAAATACACTCACTTATAGGGTTTTTAGTGTGGATTATTCATGCTGTAAAATAATCATAATCACATTTGTATGGAATTGCTCTCCTTTAAAGTAACAAGGATGCATTTTTAGCACATGTTTTTGGCCAGGCACAGTACACATTTTTCCACCAATGACTTGGGACTGCACTCACAGTGAAGTATGTCCTTAGTGAAATGAACAATTGACCAAATTATAACATTTCTGAAACCATAAGATATATATATATATAATAATTTATAGCCAATTAGAGACATATAAACTAAAAATCTATGATCTAATTTCAAATAAATAATTTATAATCTTAACATTATTTATGATTACTATGATTTAGAAAATAATACACATTATACATGGTTAATATTAGATATAGGAATTATAAATTGATATATTAGTAATATCGTATTCAGCACTTTTAATCCAAAACCCTCCGTTCTATAACAAAAGCACCATACTACATATCTAATCAGTCCTTACATAATACGATCATGCCATCTCACTAAACCATGATGTAGCTAGATCTTTTTACAGGTGATTCAAATTAAATGTTCAAAACCACACCAATTAAAGGGCTTTCGTCAGCAAATATACTTGATAATCCCAGGAAATTATTAAAAGGCGGTGTGGTAGGAATCTACTAATCTAATAAAAATTTCAAATTGTAATAATTTAATACTATAGTAAACGTATATAACTATTGCCTATTACCTATGTATATGAGTAACCTTGTAACGTTGTTAACTTGCTGAACATGGTGATTTTATAGTTTTTGAATTTTATTTGATAACTTTAATATTTACCATAAATATATTTATAACCATAATTGTAGAAAAAATATATTATATTAAAAAGTTATGCACATCGTTTCGTGTAAGTCAATTATGTTCACAGAAAAGTAATAAAATACCTACGAATGTTTCAATAAAATTGTGATTAAATTAATCAGTATCTAAAAATCGTAGATATTGAATTTTTTCGTGTAGTTTCATGGTAAATATTTAATTGATGATACATATTTTTAAACATTTCTTTTATCACTTTTACAAATAGTTATCGTATACTTCGATTAATTATTAATAGGCATTACGTGGTACTTGTACTTACATTTGTATTATTATATTCGTGACTGTCGTTGTATGTTTTACATTCACGACAGCATTTTGTTTTAATTTCTGTGCAGTTTTAAATTATCTTTAATATCTATAAAAATACTGATTTTATAATTTAATCGATAGAAATACCAAGACAAACGATTTATTTGATTTGTTTAATAAATAGTCAAATTCTTGATAGCAAACTACCAACACTAAGAATCTATGAAAGTAATATTTTTTCATTTGCGAGTAGTAAAAATGTATAAGAAAGCGCGTATTTAGTTATCGATGAATGTACTTTTTTTTGGAAAAAAAACCCGAATATCGACAAATGATCGAGCAGAATGTGTGAAAAAATCAAAAAAAACATACGAAGTATGGGGAATTCACGAAAAGCGAAGGAAACGAGAACGTGAAACATTTAAATCCCAGATTAAAGAATTTGAAAGAAATTTAGACAGTTAATTTGATATCGCACATGCAAATGCACGCCGGAACGGTGTCGGTAGTGCACACATTTGTTGTGCACATTAAATGCACACAATTTGAGCAGTGTAAATATTAAAACAAGTCAAAACATGCAACCTGCGTTATAATGGAATTGATGTGCACATTCGTTCTGTGCACATAACCAATTAAATTGTTATCAGCTAATTATTTCCGACGTCACTGTCGTATGTCGGCGTTATAATTCACAATTTATTTTTACTCTCACACATTATATTCTGATTATCAGTTGATAATGTTCATCGATCATTATCGTAGATTCTAAACAACAATCGTGTTTCTATTTTCCATCGACAACTGATATTTTTTTAAAAATGAATTCTGTACAGCAATTCTGCAATTCAATTTTACCATAATCTTGTATGTGAAAAAGATAGAAATAAAAAATAAAGATAGCTCCACTCCAGATTTGAACATTATACAAATTAATAAATGTAAAACGAGACAATATGTTAAAAAATTTAAAAATTATATTTATAATACCCATGACTTGATTTGTGTTGTATAAAATATGTTACGGGTAAAGTACGAAAATAGAGTAATGTACAAATTACTCGGGTAATGTGAACACTACCTATGCCTGTTGGATAAAGTAAAAATATTATTTGTAAAATTTTTATTTTGTACATTATCTATTTTTGATCGGATAAAGTGTTTTGACAAAATAAAATTTGCTGACAAAATCGACATCCTCCTTATGCTGTCCCTCATTTAGCGCAATTCCCTAGTCAGAATTTTGCCCAATTTTAAAGAATACCGTAAATAAATTATGGCTTAGCTATTGGGAAAACCTTCTCCCACATCTTTCCACTTGGTAAAGAGATATTATGCCATCAATTTCTCCTCTACCACGATTCCAAAAATCAAAACTGTCTTGCAAAAAAAGATCCTCCTTTTCCCATCTCCGCTGTAGACACACATTATTTCCCTCACACTCGTTTAAACTCTGGCTAAATGATTCCCCTCTCTGCACTCACCATATTTCTCCCAAAACCTGTGATATCATGTTTATATCTTTTAATTGCCCGCATAATGATTCCTGACGCAGAAACTTTCTTACTTTATTAAATTATTTTAAAATAACAGCTAACTCTCAAACTATTTTTTCCTGCAACTCTCACTCCGTTATTTTATGCACTCTTAATTTATTTCTCCAGGCTAGTTTCAAAATTTGAATATCTAATCATTGTTATTAGATACTTCTATTGTACTGTTATGTTTCCACCTCATTATGTTATTTCTTATGTTTTGTATTGTAAAACTCATGGTAACACTTGATTTTAAATGTTTATACTTTAGTTTTCGTACTTTGTTACTTTTAGTACTGAGATATTTTAGTTCTTCTTGTCTTCTTCTTTATGTATATTTTTTTAGTTTTATGTAAACTATTATAATTCGTTAATAATTGTTGAAACTAATGGCGATACCAAGTTTACAAATAAGAAAAAAAAATTAAATAAAAATACTTGGTGGCTGATTTTAATATCGATGTCTGCCTAATATGTGTATTTTAATTAATTACATGTGTATATTAGATGCAGTGTATTAAGAGCAAGAAATCTGGAGATTTTCGAAGAAATACATTGCGAAGCGACCAAAGAAAGGGCCTCTCAGTACCGTAGAGCAGACATCATTGTTATTGACCAGAGAAAAGGACGAGTTCTCATCGTAGATCCCACAATCCGTTGGGAAACTAACGACGTATTTCAGGACGTCAAAGTAAATGACGAGAAAAAATCAGTATACATTCCATGTACCCTCAGCCTAGGACGTCATTATGAAGTCATATTGAAGAGTGGGAAGTCGTCGAATTGTGGTTCGGTGCACGCGCAACTGCATCCAATTTTCTAAAGGAATTCTTCAAGGAACATAGACCACTACGAAGAGGTCTAACACATAAATGCCTATCTGTAATGCAAGACAAGTTACACATAGTAAATTACCACCTGTATTCATAAATATTCAAATTATATTCTACTCGAGATGATAATATAATCTACATATTATGTAAGAACTATGTATAAAAGCCGATGATTGTATATTAAACCCTAATTAATAATCGATTCGAATTGCCATGAATTCCGAATTGATAAGTATAGTGTGGTCAAAAGCAACTCACAAAGTGAGCAGTCAATTAGATATTTTTCTTAAAATAAAGTTGTTTATATATAATTAGTGCTAAAATATAATATTTAAATAAAATATGAGATTGTATATAGTAGATGCTTATTGTCATGTTATTATCGAATTTATACAATTGAGGTACACCCATTTATTTTATTTTACTTGAATAAAATATCTAAGAAACAAAAAGTTTACTGTACGTTTTTGATCGCATTTAATGTACTAATAATAAAAGTTATTCAAAGAAAAAGTTGCACATATAGTATAACTGATTTTATTCACTAAAAAACTATACAACGCATTTATTTATTTTTATACATATGTTTGTTCGAATATTTTTTTATTCCAATTTATACTTATTCGAATAATTATCTAGATAATATTATTTTGCCCAACTCTGCATACTACAATACGTCAATACCTACCTTTGAAATATGAACTAATTTTTTCACTTTTGCCCAATCTCAGACAGGAGCTTTTTATTTTTCTCTTGTTCCCTCTCATGTCCTCCTTTTCGTTTGTTCTTGTTTTTGGAATTTTTATCCATATTGAAAAAAAAAAACAAATCGAAAATTGCACATTAACTTATTAAAAATTTACTGTTTTGTTTGGATTTATTCTATATTGATCGTATTATCGCAAATTATACAAACTATAATATAACTATAATATATATTTTACAAACATAATCTGTGGTATTTGGTATTATTAAATAAAAATGCAAGCCTGTGATGATATTTACAACCATAGTCATATACTTTGTTGTTTTGTGTCAATTACAATATAATATACCCCGTTTGAATAACTATTTATAGATTATGTGTTTACTTGTCTATTATAATAATAAGACGACCGATAATAAGAAAACGAGTTATTGCAACATCGAGTATTTACAAATTAATAATTGGTGGTTCACATATCACATTGTAAATTTGTTTTCGTTGTTTTTACAGTCATCAAAAATAGCTAAATATTTTAAATATTAATTATTTTCATCACACCAGGACCAGGCCATGTCTTATATAAGCAAGCCAGGCCACCGGACATTGCCCCGGATGCCCGGCGGGCCACTCCGCCCCTGTATAGTATACATGATAAATGATAGATATATTTCATTGATATTTTAGAAACATTGATGACGCATTTGAAAAATTAACCATAAAAATGAAATAAGTAAAAAAAATTATTTTTAATAACTGATTTTATTCACTAAAAAACTATACAACGCATTTATTTATTTTTATACATGCAATTATTAATAAACCACTGGAACACCTCCTGTTGTTGAGTTATCGATTCCGCATTCGTTTGTGCCTCTACGAATTTTGAAAAGTCCGTTGTCACCCCAATCTTCGTTCCATGAGTTGACCAATAACCAATATGGGACTCCGGATTCCTCTCCCCAGCCAATCAATTTCACAGCATGACCTCCTAAATATGTTGCATTTTCTGATTTGACGTACACTCCTACGAAATCATACGAAAAAAAATATTATCCAATGATGGGTTAGTTAAGAACTATTAAACGTAATTCAAAATTTACATAATTCAATAATCGAAATGTATTACCTGATTTATAATTAACAAAATCATCGTAAACTTCAAAGGAGGCTTCAATGGGACCGTAAGCCAAAACATCCTTTTGGATGGTTCCATAAGTTAGATAATAGGCATCTCTAGCTATAATAAGTACAATTCATTAAATTTCATATTATGTTAAAATATTAATTCATACGATGCATATAATTTATTTCCTCAAACATTAATTTTTAAACTCATAATATTTATATGTGTATTGTTTTATTGATCACTTATTTTCTTCTACAATTATTAAAATATGCGAAAATGCACATTTCTGAATTTAACAAATATGTATGTGAATGTCAAATGTATTTATGTGAAATTAAATGCATGAAGAATTTTGAATGTAAAAGAAACAATATGAATTTCATGCAATGTATAACATATTTTTTTCTAATAGTATATAATACTATCAACTTATCAATGTTCAAAAATATACAAATAGTATGATGATACGCATAGAATATGATAAATTTTTCGTAAAAAAAAAATACTTTCAAAAATTAAATATCGACACATTAAACATTTTAATTTTACGATGTGTTATTATCAAACAGATAATCACTTACTGAATCTGTGATCTTCGTCATAATCAATATCCTGATCTCCATAACACATTCTTGTACATCTATGATGTCTTTCCAACGGTTTTCCACTGCATGTATCGTGACCATATTCATCATAAGGACAAGGTGCAACTCTGTATGGCTGACAACCCTGAAAATACATTAGAGAATTCACAAAATGATTGTCATTCCATCAATTTCGTTTTACTTCAAATGTCTACAAGGGTCGCTAACGGAAACATAACAAAACCGAAATTATGTTGTTCTTGTAGATTATGAATATACTTATTAATCAACATAAATATATTTATGAAACACATTAACAGATGTATATTATATAAAATATTCGTTGGAACAACAATGTGTGTATAAATATGAATGTATCAGACTTGGGTAGTAATCCGAATACAATATTCGGAATACTGTATTCAGAATACTTTTTAAGTATTTCAAATACTTTTTAAATACATTTTTTGAAAGTATTCAATCTTCGTCATATCTTGTAGATATAAGCTCTTATCAGATTTTTATTATTGTTGTAAATCTTAATCTATAACAATTATATAACATAAAAATGCAATAAATTAACATATATTTAGTCTACAATTTCAAAAAATTCTCATGATATCTATAATTTTTATAGTATGAAAAACTAGAAGTATTTTAAAAGTATTCGGAGTACTTTTGAAAAATTCTAAATAATGTATTCGGAATACAATTTGTATAAAGTATTTGAATACATATTCGGAATACTATTTTTTGTAAGTATTCGAGTATTTATTCTAAATACTTTTAAAAAGTATTTTACCCAAGTCTGAAATGTATTTATACATATATATGAAAAATTATACCGTTCATAAACATCTTTAAAAAAAGTAAAATAATTTTTTTCTCACACAATTTCATTAATAAATATAAAACTATATAATAGTATAAAATTGATTTTTTATAAATATGTACATTATTAATCTGTGATGTATTATTATACCTATGGTATGATAAAATATAATACAAAAGCACCTACCTCGTTCGATTCGTAATCTCCTCCGGTAACCAGACCATGTCTTCTGAAATATTCCCAAGCTTTTATTGGGATGCCTCCGTGACATCCAAAACCGCACCGGTGGCAACAAAACGTTAGTTCCTCTGCGGACAGCAATTGATTGAACTCTCCGTCAGTGGCTATACATAAACGATCAGCAAATGCTGAACTTGTACCGAATGCCTAGAACAAAGTGATAAAGTCCACTCATCGCGTCAATACAATTTTATTGTCGTGCAGACAAACGTACCCAACACGATCCGCAATTTCCTTGATCACGAATCATTCCAATTGTGTTGCATTTCCTCCATTTCTTTCTAGCATCGAACGTTGATGGTATTCTATGGAACAATTTGTTGTAAGCTTCGTCGTCTGTTTTAAATTCGCTCAATTTGGTTCTTTTGGCTTCCTCTACCCCTTTTGATCCTAAAAGTTTTAAAATTGCCTCTTTCGTTGTTTTCGGATCAAAGTTCATGCCCGCCTATTATTATTATTAATAAACGTTAGTATTCAATTATTTTCATCTTAAAAATTTAATTGAAATTATACGAATATATTACAAAACTTCGACGTTTAAGTGCAATGTAATTTTCAAAAAAGACTTGACAAAATATTACTGCGTTAGAATACATTTTTTAGTTAATAAGTAATACGAAACTTTTGGAGTATCAGATTACGCTAAAAAAAAAAATTATTGCCAAGTACAGTTATTTCAAATTCAAATGCATGTGATTGATATATATGTATAATTTCTTATGTTGCGAATGAATGTTTAATGATCATTGAAAATTATATTACCTTCCAAGTCGTTGCTTCTCCATTGATCTGATTGATGTAATCTTCTTCCAAAAAATATGCCTGCTCCGTTTGATACACACTAAACAAAATAACGGACAACAAAATGCAAAGTCGCGTCATTGTGGTTTTGTTAAGGTATATATGAATATTTTTTGCGGAATCAAATGGCGTACGTCGTGACAGTTACAACTGCAGCTTATGAATTTATTATTATTTGTGGAGTATTTATATAATCCAAACACTGGTTGAAGTACTTGATAATAAAGACGAATTTATTATTTGAAAAATTAACACTTAAAGTATATCAGTGTGAGAAGTTTTCTGGGAAATAATATACAACCACTATCAAACGTTATCAAATTTAGTCTTAGTACTTATAGAGAAATTGTGTTTTGTAAAAAAAAAAATGTATTGTAGTTTTCCGATTCATATTATTTTATCAAATTACACAGGTATCACACGTGTTTTATATCAATTGATTTTATTAAGTGATTTTTAAATTATACTTAGGTATATAAAAATATTTATTTTGTAGTTTATACTTTGTTGTCGTAATCGGCTTAATGGAAACTGTCCCCTTTGTGACCATGCAAAATATTTTAACAAGTGTAATTTTTTATTATTAAGTTAATGTACTAATTTTATAAACGACGTCACTAATAAATTTAATTAAATATAAGAATTTGTCGTTGTTACAAATAGTACCCACAGTATATGTATATTTATAAATGGTATGTTTACTATTTATAATAGTATGTAAGTGTACTCTATAAATATTTATTGGTGAAAATGGATTGATAAACAAACCACTACGCTTTTGCTCTTTTCACACTTTATATTCTTATGAAAATATTTTTCCCCAATTCTTATTTATTTGGTAATTTATTACACTATAAAATATAAATACACACATACCGTAATTTCCCTGAGGGTTTTTCTCTCAACACCAACCATTAGCTGCATTGGCGTTCTCACGCGTGGGGATAGATCCCCCCAAGGTTCTTTTTTTTCATACAAATAAGTAATACACCTTTTATCTACTTTTGATATGTGTTTTCAATTATGACAACCTAGTTAATATTTTAATTCTTTTTTTCCTTATGGCTTATTTTGTAACCATTTTTTCCATCCCCCTCCATTGAAATATCCAGAGAAGGCCTCTGATTTGCTGTATTACCAAACTTTATTCTTTGTCTGTATACAAATTATTATGACCAACTATTTTGCAATAACACCAACATTTTGACCATTTATACTAAAGAAAGTGATTTAATGTCATAATTAAATTTTGAATTTAATATTGATGTATTTTCAAATATAAAATCTTGAAAAAAAAATCTGAGTAAATAACAACTATGAATCATAATTTAATTTATTTTAATTATAAAATAAAGACATAAAATTGAAACAATATTTATATCCAAAAACATTTAATTCAACTTGTGGTTCAGAAGTAGCTTTTTTTGAATAAAGGTGGCAATTTTAATTTATTTAAAATGAGTTTGATTGTTAAATCCATCCACGATAATGTTCGATAACGTACGTAAAAAATATATAATCTTATGAAAATAAAGTGAAATTGAAGTGTCAGATGGGGATATATGTCAACGTCTAGATGGAGAATGGGAGTGATAGTATATTCAATAATAAGGCTATCTTAAAATGAGATATGGATAACCAAAACTTATCAATATACATGGTGCAAGTTTAATTAATTTACCTGCCACATGTTATCAACTTCTTTATTTATATAAATATTATTAATCTAGACTATTATTACTCATATATTATTTACTTTTAGGTAGTATTTTCGCCAACCACGTTACAAAAAAACCCTTCTTGAATTAATAATTGTTGAATAAACAACATATAATTATGTACTTCACGATATATATTTTAGACAATAGATCTATAGAATAATGAATTTTATTTTGTGTAAAAGTACCACTTATAATTTGATTTCGATTTGTTAAGTACTGTATCGGATTACTACGAAATTATGAATAAAAATTATGAACTCGAATATGCTAAATTATGATAATAGAAATAACGATTTTGAATTATTGAGCATAAATTCCCTAGAATTAAAATGAGTAATAATAAATAATTGAAAAATATCTATGTCTAATGAGATATTAAATAATTAAACATAATTATATTATTACGTAATTTTTAATAATGAGTACTCTTAATTTAAACAACTGATCGCATAAAATAGCATTTTGGATTTTAATATAAATTTTTTTTCGTAAATTTTTTATTGAACCGTTGGGATTATTTTAATTATATATTATAACAAAATGTTTTATTTAGTACTAAAGAACTGAAAACTATTAAATGGTTCTATTCCTTTTTCACCAAATATCTATTCAGTATTTATGAAAGTATTTAGTATTCTCTTCGTGCATAAAATAATATTTGACAGTTTTGATTGACTCTACTACTTTTAAAACTATCCATAGTCAAAACTAGTTGGTAGCGCCCATCACTAGTAATCGCATTGCACCTACAATTAATGTGTAATAACACATTTTAACAAATATATCAAATATAATAATATGAATTTTGATTATAATAATAAATTAATAGTAGAGGTATGCTGGCCGTCACGTACCGGTATTCAATGATTCCTGGAAACCATTGGCGGTGCGCATGCGCGTCATTGCATTTCAAAAAATAAAATATTTTGATCCAACGAGATTCTAATTTGTATTAATTTATATCTAAAAGCCTGACAAAAACACGACCAGCCGATTCAATAATTAGTGATAACTTCCTTAAATACAACACATTAATAAATTTAAAAGTTTAAAACAATTTGAAAAAACAAAATAATCTATATAAATTATT
The DNA here is from genome assembly GCA_034509805.1 of Sipha maydis. Classification (NCBI taxonomy): domain Eukaryota; kingdom Metazoa; phylum Arthropoda; class Insecta; order Hemiptera; family Aphididae; genus Sipha; species Sipha maydis. The sequence continues at coordinate 30,616 of JASXSY010002773.1, forward strand.
ATTAAATTTCAGACTTCAATATTAAATTCATAGTTTAATTATAACATTAAATCACTTTCTTTAGTATAAATGGTCAAAATGTTGGTTATACTGCAAAATAGTTGGTCTTAATAATTTGTATACAGACAAAGAATAAAGTTTGGTAATACAGAAAATCAGAGGCCTCCTAGGGATATTTACGTGTGATACCTGAGTAATTTGATAAAATAATATAAATTGAAAAACTACAATACATTTTTTTTCTAATTATGATAGTGGTTGTATATTATTTCCCAGAAAACTTCTCACACTGATATACTTTAAGTGTTAATTTTTCAAATAATAAATTCGTCTTTATTATCAAGTACTTCAACCAGTGTTTGGATTATATAAATACTCCACAAATAATAATAAATTCATAAGCTGCAGTTGTAACTGTCACGACGTACGCCATTTGATTCCGCAAAAAATATTCATATATACCTTAACAAAACCACAATGACGCGACTTTGCATTTTGTTGTCCGTTATTTTGTTTAGTGTGTATCAAACGGAGCAGGCATATTTTTTGGAAGAAGATTACATCAATCAGATCAATGGAGAAGCAACGACTTGGAAGGTAATATAATTTTCAATGATCATTAAACATTCATTCGCAACATAAGAAATTATACATATATATCAATCACATGCATTTGAATTTGAAATAACTGTACTTGGCAATAATTTTTTTTTTTAGCGTAATCTGATACTCCAAAAGTTTCGTATTACTTATTAACTAAAAAATGTATTCTAACGCAGTAATATTTTGTCAAGTCTTTTTTGAAAATTACATTGCACTTAAACGTCGAAGTTTTGTAATATATTCGTATAATTTCAATTAAATTTTTAAGATGAAAATAATTGAATACTAACGTTTATTAATAATAATAATAGGCGGGCATGAACTTTGATCCGAAAACAACGAAAGAGGCAATTTTAAAACTTTTAGGATCAAAAGGGGTAGAGGAAGCCAAAAGAACCAAATTGAGCGAATTTAAAACAGACGACGAAGCTTACAACAAATTGTTCCATAGAATACCATCAACGTTCGATGCTAGAAAGAAATGGAGGAAATGCAACACAATTGGAATGATTCGTGATCAAGGAAATTGCGGATCGTGTTGGGTACGTTTGTCTGCACGACAATAAAATTGTATTGACGCGATGAGTGGACTTTATCACTTTGTTCTAGGCATTCGGTACAAGTTCAGCATTTGCTGATCGTTTATGTATAGCCACTGACGGAGAGTTCAATCAATTGCTGTCCGCAGAGGAACTAACGTTTTGTTGCCACCGGTGCGGTTTTGGATGTCACGGAGGCATCCCAATAAAAGCTTGGGAATATTTCAGAAGACATGGTCTGGTTACCGGAGGAGATTACGAATCGAACGAGGTAGGTGCTTTTGTATTATATTTTATCATACCATAGGTATAATAATACATCACAGATTAATAATGTACATATTTATAAAAAATCAATTTTATACTATTATATAGTTTTATATTTATTAATGAAATTGTGTGAGAAAAAAATTATTTTACTTTTTTTAAAGATGTTTATGAACGGTATAATTTTTCATATATATGTATAAATACATTTCAGACTTGGGTAAAATACTTTTTAAAAGTATTTAGAATAAATACTCGAATACTTACAAAAAATAGTATTCCGAATATGTATTCAAATACTTTATACAAATTGTATTCCGAATACATTATTTAGAATTTTTCAAAAGTACTCCGAATACTTTTAAAATACTTCTAGTTTTTCATACTATAAAAATTATAGATATCATGAGAATTTTTTGAAATTGTAGACTAAATATATGTTAATTTATTGCATTTTTATGTTATATAATTGTTATAGATTAAGATTTACAACAATAATAAAAATCTGATAAGAGCTTATATCTACAAGATATGACGAAGATTGAATACTTTCAAAAAATGTATTTAAAAAGTATTTGAAATACTTAAAAAGTATTCTGAATACAGTATTCCGAATATTGTATTCGGATTACTACCCAAGTCTGATACATTCATATTTATACACACATTGTTGTTCCAACGAATATTTTATATAATATACATCTGTTAATGTGTTTCATAAATATATTTATGTTGATTAATAAGTATATTCATAATCTACAAGAACAACATAATTTCGGTTTTGTTATGTTTCCGTTAGCGACCCTTGTAGACATTTGAAGTAAAACGAAATTGATGGAATGACAATCATTTTGTGAATTCTCTAATGTATTTTCAGGTTGTCAGCCATACAGAGTTGCACCTTGTCCTTATGATGAATATGGTCAAGATACATGCAGTGGAAAACCGTTGGAAAGACATCATAGATGTACAAGAATGTGTTATGGAGATCAGGATATTGATTATGAAGAAGATCACAGATTCAGTAAGTGATTATCTGTTTGATAATAACACATCGTAAAATTAAAATGTTTAATGTGTCGATATTTAATTTTTGAAAGTATTTTTTTTTTTACGAAAAATTTATCATATTCTATGCGTATCATCATACTATTTGTATATTTTTGAACATTGATCAGTTGCTAGTATTATATACTATTAGAAAAAAATATGTTATACATTGCATGAAATTCATATTGTTTCTTTTACATTCAAAATTCTTCATGCATTTAATTTCACATAAATACATTTGACATTCACATACATATTTGTTAAATTCAGAGATGTGCATTTTCGCATATTTTTAATAATCGTAGAAGAAAATAAGTGATCAATAAAACAATACATATATAAATATTATGAGTTTAAAAATTAATGTTTGAGGAAATAAATTATATGCATCGTATGAATTAATATTTTAACATAATATGAAATTTAATGAATTGTACTTATTATAGCTAGAGATGCCTATTATCTAACTTATGGAACCATCCAAAAGGATGTTTTGGCTTACGGTCCCATTGAAGCCTCCTTTGAAGTTTACGACGATTTTGTTAATTATAAATCAGGTAATACATTTCGATTATTGAATTATGTAATATTTTGAATTACGTTTAATAGTTCTTAACTAACCCATCATTGGATAATATTTTTTTTCGTATGATTTCGTAGGAGTGTACGTCAAATCAGAAAATGCAACATATTTAGGAGGTCATGCTGTGAAATTGATTGGCTGGGGAGAGGAATCCGGAGTTCCATATTGGTTATTGGTCAACTCATGGAACGAAAATTGGGGTGACAACGGACTTTTCAAAATTCGTCGAGGCACAAACGAATGCGGAATCGATAACTCAACAACAGGAGGTGTTCCAGTGGTTTATTAATAATTGCATGTATAAAATACATAAATGCGTTGTATAATTTTTTAGTGAATAAAATCAGTTATTAAAAATAATTTTTTTTACTTATTTCATTTTCATGGTTAATTTTTCAAATACGTCATCATTGTTTCTAAAATATCAATGAAATATATCTATCATTTATCATGTATACTATACAGGGGCGGAGTGGCCCGCCGGGCAACCGGGGCAATGCCCGGTGGCCTGGCTTGCTTATATAAGACATGGCCTGGTCCTGGTGTGATGAAAATAATTAATATTTAAAATATTTAGCTATTTTTGATGACTGTAAAAACAACGAAAACAAATTTACAATGTGATATGTGAACCACCAATTATTAATTTGTAAATACTCGATGTTGCAATAACTCGTTTTCTTATTATCGGTCGTCTTATTATTATAATAGACAAGTAAACACATAATCTATAAATAGTTATTCAAACGGGGTATATTAACACAAAACAACAAAGTATATGACTATGGTTGTAAATATCATCACAGGCTTGCATTTTTATTTAAAAATACCAAATACCACAGATTATGTTTGTAAAATATATATTATAGTTATATTATAGTTTGTATAATTTGCGATAATACGATCAATATAGAATAAATCCAAACAAAACAGTAAATTTTTAATAAGTTAATGTGCAATTTTCGATTTGTTTTTATTTTCAATATGGATAAAAATTCCAAAAACAAGAACAAACGAAAAGGAGGACATGAGAGGGAACAAGAGAAAAATAAAAAGCTCCTGTCTGAGATTGGGCAAAAGTGAAAAAATTAGTTCATATTTCAAAGGTAGGTATTGACGTATTGTAGTATGCAGAGTTGGGCAAAATAATATTATCTAGATAATTATTCGAATAAGTATAAATTGGAATAAAAAAATATTCGAACAAACATATGAATAAAAATAAATAAATGCGTTGTATAGTTTTTTAGTGAATAAAATCAGTTATTAAATCAGTTATACTATATGTGCAACTTTTTCTTTGAATAACTTTTATTATTAGTACATTAAATGCGATCAAAAACGTACAGTAAACATTTTGTTTCTTAGATATTTTATTCAACTAAAATAAAATAAATGGGTGTACCTCAATTGTATACATTCGATAATAACATGACAATAAGCATCTACTATATACAATCTCATATTTTATTTAAATATTATATTTTAGCACTAATTATATATAAACAACTTTATTTTAAGAAAAATATCTAATTGACTGCTCACTTTGTGAGTTGCTTTTGACCACACTATACTTATCAATTCGGAATTCATGGCAATTCGAATCGATTATTAATTAGGGTTTAATATACAATCATCGGCTTTTATACATAGTTCTTACATAATATGTAGATTATATTATCATCTCGAGTAGAATATAATTTGAATATTTATGAATACAGGTGGTAATTTATTATGTGTAACTTGTCTTGCATTACAGATAGGCATTTATTTGTTAGACCTCTTCGTTGTGGTCTATGTTCCTTGAAGAATTCCTTTAGAAAGTTGGATGCAGTTGCGCGTGCACCGAACCACAATTCGACGACTTCCCACTCTTCAATATGACTTCATAATGACGTCCTAGGCTGAGGGTACATGGAATGTATACTGACTTTTTCTCGTCATTTACTTTGACGTCCTGACATACGTCGTTAGTTCCCCAACGGATTGTGGGATCTACGATGAGAACTCGTCCTTTTCTCTGGTCAATAACAATGATGTCTGCTCTACAGTACTGAGAGGCCCTTTCTTTGGTCGCTTCGCAATGTATTTCTTCGAAAATCTCCAGATTTCTTGCTCTTAATACACTGCATCTAATATACACATGTAATTAATTAAAATACACATATTAGGCAGACATCGATATTAAAATCAGCCACCAAGTATTTTTATTTAATTTTTTTTTTCTTATTTGTAAACTTGGTATCGCCATTAGTTTCAACAATTATTAACGAATTATAATAGTTTACATAAAACTAAAAAAATATACATAAAGAAGAAGACAAGAAGAACTAAAATATCTCAGTACTAAAAGTAACAAAGTACGAAAACTAAAGTATAAACATTTAAAATCAAGTGTTACCATGAGTTTTACAATACAAAACATAAGAAATAACATAATGAGGTGGAAACATAACAGTACAATAGAAGTATCTAATAACAATGATTAGATATTCAAATTTTGAAACCAGCCTGGAGAAATAAATTAAGAGTGCATAAAATAACGGAGTGAGAGTTGCAGGAAAGAATAGTTTGAGAGTTAGCTGTTATTTTAAAATAATTTAATAAAGTAAGAAAGTTTCTGCGTGAGGAATCATTATGCGGGCAATTAAAAGATATAAACATGATATCACAGGTTTGGGAGAAATATGGTGAGTGCAGAGAGAGGAATCTTTTAGCCAGAATTTAAACGAGTGTGAGGGAAATAATGTGTGTCTACAGCGCAGATGGGAAAAGGAGGATCTTTTTTTGCAAGACAGTTTTGATTTTTGGAATCATGGTAAAGGAGAAATTGATGGCATAATATCTCTTTACCAAGTGGACAGATGTGGGAGAAGGTTTTCCCAATAGCTGAGCCATAATTTATTTACGATATTCTATAAATTGGGCAAAATTCTGACTAGGGAATTGCGCTAAATGAGGGACAGCATAAGGAGGATGTCGATTTTGTCAGCAAGTCTTACCTGTACCGTAGAAGCCACCAAGTATTGGATAGTAATATTAAAACAAAACGGGTACAAAGATAATATTTACAACTTAGGAGAAAAGAGAGAAGTATAGGAAAATATTTAAAGTACTTCTTAAATTAAAAGCTTGGAAAATGATGATATCAGTGTATTTTTTGGACAGGTTTTTTTATTGCAAGTATATTATAGTTTTAATTTTGAGCTAGACGTTTTTTTAACCTTTTGAAAGTTCTTTTGAGGAATATCATTTTTTTTTTTTTTTTAATAATACATAAGTACTTATATATTATTACTAATTGTTTTGTATTAATACAATCATCATTATCATTATGTCTATCAAGATATAAATTTCTCTAGGATTCTGTGAAATTTCTGTCGAACAATACTTACTTGCGAAGTATGTTATAATAGGTGTATTATTATTTTTATTTTACATTAAAATTTTTTAACAAAAATAAATTGATGCACGGTTGAAAGACATACGGATATACACACGTGTACAAACCATGAATAAAAATAGGGAAATAAACAATAGGGTAAGTGCAATGGTCGCCGGTTAAAGTATATAGCTTGCGATTTTTTTATTTTTTTTGTTTTATTATAATATCACAGATATACAATTAACAGTCGTTGTTTATTATTGAACGTTGTGGGAGTCACCTGTCATAACATTATGTAATAACCAAAAAAAATCGAGTTAACCAAGATTTTTTTATATTATTTAAATAGGAAATTCTAGCGACCGGAGTTAAAGTTCGAGGTATCGACGATTTCGAGTTAAAGAAGTTCAAGATAACAAATGATCGAGTGTATATAATATATATTATATACACTCGATCATTTGTTATCTTGAACTTCTTTAACTCGATATATATATATATATATATATATATATATATATATATGTTACGGGTAGTGTTCGAAAATGGGTAATGTGCATATTACCCGGGTAAAGTACATATTATCCATGTGAATAGTATAATGTACACATTTTCCATTTTAAATATGTGCAATTTGTACATTATCCAGTTTGCTATGGATAATTTATGAAGTAGAAAAAAAAACTAAATCAAATCTGAGTAACATTTGGAGTTACCAAGTATCCCCTCAAATTTAAATTTATTTGTACATTTTTCAAAACTATGATCATTAAAAGATATTTTTCATTAGCTATTTTACACAAAAAAATGTTTATAGCCGATACTTCTAAAATATCTATTAATAGTTTATTGTGATTTATTCGTTATTTTTTTTGGTTAATTTTACGTTTCTTATTTCGGATAGTATGTCATATTTTGATTCCGTTAAATGCACCGAATTCTCATTATTTCCACAAATTAATTTATTAAAAATCTCATAAAATTTCAATTTTTAAAGAGACATTTTTATAAATTATATAATTAAACTTTAATAAGCCAAACGAGTGAACTCAAAAACCGGTAGCACCGTACCGAAGTTAAAAATTGCTGTATAAAATATCAGTGCATACGTTTTATCAAAGTGTGCAATTGATATATTATCATATTTTATTTTATCAAAACACTTTATCCGATCAAAAATAGATAACGTACAAAATAAAAATTTTACAAATAATATTTTTACTTTATCCAACAGGCATAGGTAGTGTTCACATTACCCGAGTTTACTCTATTTTCGTACTTTACCCGTAACATATTTTATACAACAACACAAATCAAGTCATGGGTATTATAAATATAATTTTTAAATTTTTTAACATATTGTCTCGTTTTACATTTATTAATTTGCATAATGTTCAAATCTGGAGTAGAGCTATCTTTATTTTTTATTTCTATCTTTTTCTCCTACAAGATTATGGTAAAATTGCATTGCAGAATTGCTGTACAGAATTAATTTTAAAAAAAATGTCGGTTGTCGATGGAAAACAGAAACACGATTGTTGTTTAAATCTACGATAATGATCGATGAACATTATCAACTGATAATCAGAATATAATGTGTGAGAGTAAAAATAAATTGTGAATTATAACGCCGACATACGACAGTGACGTCGGAAATAATTAGCTGATAACAATTTAATTGGTTATGTGCACAGAACGAATGTGCACATCAATTCCATTATAACGCAGGTTGCATGTTTTGACTTGTTTTAATATTTACACTGCTCAAATTGTGTGCATTTAATGTGCACAACAATTGTGTGCACTACCGACACCGTTCCGACGTGCATTTGCATGTGCGATATCAAATTAACTGTCTAAATTTCATTCAAATTCTTTAATCTGGGATTTAAATGTTTCACGTTCTCGTTTCCTTCGCTTTTCGTGAATTCCCCATACTTCGTATGTTTTTTTTGATTTTTTCACACATTCTGCTCGATCATTTGTCGATATTCGGGTTTTTTTTCCAAAAAAAGTACATTCATCGATAACTAAATACGCGCTTTCCAATACATTTTTACTACTCGCAAATGAAAAAATATTACTTTCATAGATTCTTAGTGTTGGTAGTTTGCTATCAAGAATTTGACTATTTATTAAACAAATCAAATAAATCGTTTGTCTTGGTATTTTTATCGATTAAATTATAAAATCAGTATTTTTATAGATATTAAAGATAATTTAAAACTGCACAGAAATGAAAACAAAATGCTGTCGTGAATGTAAAACATACAACGACAGTCACGAATATAATAATACAAATGTAAGTACAAGTACCACGTAATGCCTATTAATAATTAATCGAAGTATACGATAACTATTTGTAAAAGTGATAAAAGAAATGTTTAAAAATATGTATCATCAATTAAATATTTACCATGAAACTACAAGAAAATATTCAATGTCTACGATTTTTAGATACTGATTAATTTAATCACAATTTTATTGAAACATTCGTAGGTATTTTATTACTTTTCTTGGAACATAATTGACTTACACGAAATGATGTGCATAACTTTTTAATATAATATATTTTTTCTACAATTATGGTTATAAACATATTTATGGTAAATATTAAAGTTACCAAATAAAATTCAAGAACTATAAAATCATCATGTTCAGCAAGTTATCAACGCTCTTGAGGCATGGGAAGGTATCAAGTTATATTGACCAAATTTACTCAAATTACTTTTTTAAGGTAATAAATAAAATAGAGAGGTTGAAAAACATTATTTTCAATAACTTATTTTATTCAATAAAACTCTATACAACATATATACACATATATATATATATATATATATCTTTATAAATTTAACTATTAATAAACCACTGGTACACCTCCTGTTGTTGAGTTATCGATTCCGCATTCGTTTGTGCCTCGACGAATTTTGAAAAGTCCGTTGTCACCCCAATCTTCATTCCATGAGTTGACCATTAACCAATATGGGACTCCAAATTCCTCTCCCCATCCAATTAATTTCACGGCATGACCTCCTAGAGACTGTGCACCTTCCGACTTAACGTACACTCCTACGAATTCATGCGAATAAAATATTAGAAATTGAAGATGAGTTAGTTAAGAACTATTAGTTATAATTCACATGATTTCATAATTAACTATCGATTTATGTTACCTGATTTATAATTAATAAAATCGTCGTAAACTTCAAGAGACGCTTCAATGGGACCGTAAGTCAAAACATCCTTTTGGATAGATCCATAACTTAGATAATAGGCATCTCTAGCTATAATAAGTACAATTCATTAAATTTCATATAATGTAAAAATATTAATTCATATAATGCATTTATGTCGTAGGTTCAGTACCCAAAAATTAATACTAAAAGTATATAATTTATTTCCTCAAAACCTAAACTTTAATGTTTATATATTTATATATTTTCTTAATGATCACTTATTTTCTTCCACGAACATTAAAATATGTGAAACCTCACATCCCTAAACTTTATAAGTATATATGTGAATGTCAATTTTATTTATGTAAAATTAAATTCACGAACCTAACCTATTTGTACAAGAACAAATATGAATTTCATGCAGTGTGTACCATGATTTTCTATTAGAATGTATACCTAACTATATTCAAAAATATTTCAATATTATGATACATTAAGAAACACATAAAACATGATTAGTTATACGTAAAACAATACTTTTAAAAATTAAATATCGATATATATTATTAAGTATATAATCACTTACTGAATCTGCGATCTTCTTCATAATCAATATCTTGATCTCCGTAACACATTCTTGAACAACTATGACGTTTTTCCAATGGTTGACCACTGCATGTATTGTTACCATATTCATCATAAGTGCAAGGTGCAACTTTGTATGGCTGACAACCCTGAAAATACATAAAAGTATTCACAAAATTATAATTGTACAAATTAGGTTCTACTTCGAATATTACTACGCCAATCGAAACATAACAAAACCGATATCATGTTTTTTTTTTGTAGATTATAAATATACTTATTAATCAAAATAAATATATTATCTATGAAACACATTTAAGATGTATATTGTATAAAATATTCGTTGGAACAACAATGTACATATATATATATATGTTTATATAGAAAAAAATCCTACTGTTAATATACATTTTTAGAAAGAGTAAAATAACTATTTTCTAGCAAAATGTCATTAATAAAATGTAAACAACTGCAATTATATGTATAATGAATATCTTATTCTTACTTTAATGAGTAAAATAATATATATTTAATTTATTTTCATAAACGTATTGTAATTTGAACTTTATTTATACGTTTTCAATTCATTTTCAAAATATAAAAATTGTATTATAATATTAAATTGATTGTTTTTTTAATAATTTATTAATTTGCAGTATATTATATACTTATAATTAATTATACCTATGTTATGATAATATGTAATACAAAAGCACCTACCTCGTCTGATTCGTAATCTCCTCCGGTAACCAGACCATGTCTTTTGAAATATTCCCAAGCTTTTATCGGATAGCCTCCGTGACATCCAAAACCGCATAAGTGGCAACAAAACGTTAGTTCCTCTGCGGACAGCAGTTGATTGAACTCTCCGTCAGTGGCTATACATAAACGGTCAGCAAATGCTGAACTTGTACCGAATGCCTAGAACAAAGAGATAAATAAAGTCAACTCATCGCGTCAATACAATTTCATTGTCGTGCAGACAAACGTACCCAACATGATCCGCAATTTCCTTGATCGCGAATCATTCCAATGGTTTGGCAATGTCTCCATTTCTTTCTAGCATCGAAATTAGATGGTATTCTATCGAACAATTTGTTGTAAGCCTCGTCGTGTGTTTTGAATTCGCTCAATTTGGTTTTTTTGGCTACCTCTACCCCTTTTGATCCCAAAAGTTTTAAAATTGCCTCTTTCGTTGTTTTCGGATCAAAGTTCATGCCCGCCTATTATTATTATTATTAATAAACGTATTATTCTATTATTATACTATTATTCTATTGTACTATAAATTAATTATTTCTTGTGCATACATCTTCGATGTATACGTATTTTTGCCTGTCCAGTAAGATCAATGTCCGTCACTCAATTATATTATTTATTCACATAAAAGTTTCTTAATGATTTTTTTGAAAATAATAAAGATCTAGATAATATTTAAATGAGTTAAATCATAACATTATTATAAACACAATTTCGTTAAAAATAAATAAATGTAAACATTTTTCCTTATATTAAATTATAAATTATTTTTATCGATAATTAATCATTAATGTTCAGTTTATTATTATAAGTTAATTTTTTGATTTAATTAATATATTACTAATTTTTTCATCTTCGAAGTGTGTTTGAAATATTATATTATTAGACTCCTTTTATGCTTTAATGGCAACGTATTTTCGAAAAGGAACTTGGAAAAATATTATTCTCAACAAAATGTTTTTTGATTTTTAAATAATTTGAAACATTTTTATTCTCAGACAATACTTAAAAATAATCATTACCAAGTATAGTAATTTCAAATTTAAATGCATGTGATTGAGAAATATTAACAAAATTTTTACCGGTTTTAATATAATTCAATAAGCAAAAATTATTATGGTGAATCATATGTACTTTGATGTATAATTTCTCATGTTATGAATAAATGTATAATGATGATCGAACGTTATATTACCTTCCAAGTCGTTGCTCGTGCATTGATCTGATCGATGTAATTTTGTTCCAAAAAATATGCTTGTTCCGTTTGATAGACGCTGAACAAAATGACGAACAGCAAAATACAAAGCCGAGTCATTGTAGTGTTGTTATGGTATATCCGAATATTTTATGTGGAATCAAACGGCGTACCTATGGCGTGACGTTACAACTGCAGGTAATGAATATATTATTATTTTTGGAGTATTTATATAATCCAAACACGGATTGAAGTACTTGATAATAAAGTCGAGTTTATTATTTGAAAAATTAAACACTTAAAGTATATCGGTGTGCTGTTTTCTGAGAAATAATTAACAATCACTATCAAATGTCATAAAATTACTTTTAATTACTTAAATAAAATTGTGTTTAATTTTAAAAAGTGATTTGTAATAGTTTTGCAATTTATATTATTTTATAAAATTAGACAGGTAATACATGTATGTTATATTAATTGACTCTGTTGACTTTTTTATTATACTTATATAAACATGAATAACATTAAGGCTATTATTAATGGTCATATACGTGTTTTGGTAAAAAAAAGTTTTTTTTATTCTGTAATTGGTATTTTGTTTCTTAATCGGACTATTGGAGATTGTACTCATTTTCATTGCATGCAACTTTTTTAAACATGTTTATTTTCTTATTAAAGGTGCTAATTTTATAAACAATGTCACTAATAAATTTAAATATAAGAATATCAATTTTAATTGTTTCAACATACATACTCCTAATCATGCTCCAAATGATAAATTTATAAACAAAAACAATATGTTAATTTTTAATATTATGCGTGAATATATACAATATTTATATATATTTATATATTTTATTTTTAATATAATTATATTCTACTTAATTTGTTTAATTTTTATTCTTTGTATCCTTAAGTATTTGGACCGTACGATTTAACACATTTCTTTTAAACGAGATATGATAGGTACATTGATTAATGAATAGGTAGAAATATAGAGTGGATATATATATATATATATATATATATATATATATATATATATATATATATATATATATATATGTAGTCACAATAAAACTAATAATATAGATACAAATACTAAATAAAGTTAAATTAATTATATGTAAAAGATATTTTGCACCTTTTAATAATAGACCCATTAAAAAAAAAATGTGTGTTGCCTCGGGACTAAAAAACATAAATTTATTTAATAAAGCATTATGTATACGCATGCAACACAATAAAGAGTAAACCGATCATACATTTTGCAAATGTATATTTGTTTTGTCAATAATAGTGCACTCCAACTTCGAAATTTGCAAAAGTATACAATATAAAACTTATAGTTCACATAGGTATCTCTAGGACGTCTATAAAAAAAATTATATATATATATGCAAATGCTCTGAGCCTCTATTATTACTGAATATCAGTTCATGAAAATAATATACATTAAAAAGTATGCACATGTGTAATATATCGAGACCATTACATAACGTCTTATGGTAAAAAGGCCCGGCTAGGTAGACTAAAGGTAGGCGACGTAGGCTCCGCCTAGGGCGGTAATTTTCCTGGGCAATTTTTATGTATAAAAAAAATTGTTTGATATGATATTTACTTGTGAAGGGCGGCAAAACTAAATTTTGCCTGTTTGTTTAAACACTTGAACCGGACCTGATGGTAAATATCAGGCCAGCACGTGTGAGGATGATGTTATCTGGATATAAATAACGAGCTCGCACAAACACTGGATAGTATATGGACATACTTATATGTATAAATATATATGTATAACCAGACATGGGTAGTATTCCGAATACAATATTCAGAATACTGTATTCAGAATACTTTTTAAATACTTTTTTTAAAGTATTCAATAAAGTATTTTGAATACTTATAACGAGTATTCTAAATACATTATTTCAAATACCTTTAAAACAATAAATCATCTCTTTTTTTAAACGTTTTTATTACTTCTTCG